>SMDT01001426.1:0-91557 GCA_005392925.1 Aquilaria sinensis
GCATATCATACATTCATGCATTGCATATCTTTTATGTTATTTTCTCATGTTGATTGTTGGTTGGTTGCTTGGTTGTTGGTGTGCCATTTTGCATGCTTGATTGCTATCTTCCTTGTAGGTACCCCAAGGGAACCTTACTGAGTACGTTCTTGTGCTCACTCCCTTAAGTTTGTTGTGCAGGTTCTAACACCGGGCCTAACAACTAGTGGATAGTTGTGGGCTAAGTTTCATCTTTTTGTAGGTACTTATTCTTCAAAATCCTTGAGATTCTAAGTTTATTTGTGATTTAAGCTTTGAACTAACTAAGTGTTATGCCTTTACCGTTTAGAGGCTGTTGACACCCAATTTCGTCCGACTATTAATACATAAAAAATTTAAAAAAGATTAGAAAAAAAATTAAAATTAATTATTATTAAAAAATTATAAAAAAAAAGAAAAAAAGAAAAAGAAATTAAATTAAATAGTTTATGGGGGCATTTTTGTTTCGTAACGTTAGATAGTAAATATATATATATATATATATACGTAAAATATAAAAAGGGGAAGTTTTTTTTAAAGAATTGACAAAAATAAGAAGTTTAGGGTGAATCTGACAAAATTGAGAAGTTTGGGAAAAATATGACGAAATATGGAAATTTCAGGGAAATCTGATAATTTTTCGCATGATTTTTGGGCCAAATTGACAGAACAGACACATTTGGGCCAATCGGTAATTTCGTCAAAAATATGAGACCATACCAGTAGTCAAAGAAAGATGAAGGACTAAAACTGTCATTTTTACCAAATTATGTTTTTAATCTGTTTTTAATTAAATTTCGAATTTTTCTTAAATTGAAGGAATCCTATGATCCTTCCTATATAAATAGGGGTCCAAACTTGCAAATAAAAGGAATAAAAATTAGTTAGATTAGAGCTCCTAACTAAAAAAGTAAAAACTGTAGCAACAGTCCCTGGCTATTTCTCCCACACCCAAAAAAATCCTAAACTTCTGTTTTGAATCTCCCCTCTCTCTCCGTCTTTCACCGTTTTCTTCCTCTTTCCCGTTGTCTTCCCTCTCCTACGCCGATCACCGTCCACCGCCATCCTCGCCGTCTCCCTGCCCAGCCGTCGCCCCTCTCCCTCTCTTTTTCCTTCTGCTTCTCTCTTCTCCCTCCTCTCTTCCCTTTCCCCGACGTCGCCCCCTTGCCCGTCACGTTCCTCTTCCCTTCTCCTTCCTCCCTTCCGTCCGCGTTACCGCTTCTCCTCTCTCCCTTCTCCTTCATCTCGCTACCCCCTCCTTCCTCCTCCCTGCCCTCGTCGCCGCCGCCAGTCTCCCTCGCTGCCGTCGCCACCGTCCCTCGCCACCTTGCCTCCCTCGCCTTTCCCTTCACTGCCGCCTCCCCCTCTCGCCACCTTGCTTCCCTCTCCTCCCTCCTCCAACCTCCTCGCCACCTTGTCTGCAGCTGCCTTCCTTCCTCCCATGCTAGCAACGCCACCATCGCCGCCGCCTAGCCCCTGCCGTCGCCCACTGAAACCGACCCGACCAGTTTCCGTCTGAATCGGACCCAAGTCAGCCTCTCCTTTGGGTAAAAACTCCCTTTAACCCTTGACCTTTTTATTTCGTACATACAAGTGACTAGTTGTCTTTTATTTTGCAGATAGGCCATTAATAGCAGAACTTTGGATGTTTATTTTCGTTCTTTTTTTATTTATTTTATTTTATTTTATTTTATTTCATGGAAGGTTATACCTCCTATTGTTTTTTTTTAGTGGATGGCTAAAAGCCCAACTTTATTTATTTATTTACTTATTTTTACATTTATTTATTTTATGCACTTTTATTTTTTTAAAGTGGTCGGCCAAACGCCCCACTTTCTTTATTTATTTACTTTTCTGCAATTATTTACTTTATGCACTTTTTTATTTTTTAAGTGGACGGCTAAATGCCCCACTTTTTTTATTTATTTACTTTTCTTCATTTATTTATTTTATGCACTTTATTTTTTTTAAGTAGATGGCTAAACGCCCCTCATTCTTTATTTATTTAATTTTCTGCGTTTATTTACTTTATGCACTTTTTATTTTTTAAGTGAATGGGTAAACGCCCCACTTTCTTTATTTATTTAATTTTCTACGTTTATTTACTTTATGCACTTTTTATTTTTTTTAAGTGGATGGCTAAACGCCCCACTTTATTTATTTATTTAATTTTCTGCGTTTATTTACTTTATGCACTTTTTATTTTTTTTAAGTGGATGGCTAAACGCCCCACTTTCTTTATTTATTTAATTTATTTATTTGCACTTTTTATTTTTTTCGTGGATGGCTAAACGCCCCACTTTCTTTATTTATTTATCTTTCTTTATTTTTTGGCACTTATTTTTGTGTGAATGGCCAAGCGCCCCACTTTTCTTTATTTATTTATTTTTCTGCACTTTATTTATTTCTTTATTTATTTAATTTCTGCACTTTACTTATTTCTTTCTTTATTTACTTTTTCTGCACTTTATTTTTTTACGTGGATGGTTAAGCACCCCACTTTATTTATTTTTTTTATTTATTTACTTTTCCGCAATTTTATTTTTCTTTATGTGGATGATTAACCTTATTTTATTTATTTACCATTTTTTTAGCTGGCCAAGACGCCCATCTTACTTCCTTATTTTATTATTTTTTTTATCATTCCTATTACAATAAAGCCCCCATCTTTATTTTTTTCCGTCATTTTTAACATTATTTGGGATATTAAGACACTTACTTTTTTTTTATTTCCTTTAAATAACAAAATTTAACCTTTTATTTCCTTTAAATAAAAATAAATTTTTAAAAAAATCATAACCAGACGATTCAACAAAAATCAATTTTTTTAAGTATATTTTTAGATCTATGGATTAGATAATTACTTTAAAAATCTTTCATCAAACAAAAAAAAAGAATGAAAAATAAAATTTTAGAAAATAAATTTTTTTAAAAAATAAATTAATATTAAGATCATTAAAAATCCATATTTGGTAAAAATTTATGACAAAAATTAATAATTAATTAAATAATTAACAATAAATTAAAATTTTTATTAAATTTCATGTCCGGGTGATTCGACAGGATCCATGGTTTGGAAAATATCAAATTTATAATAAAAATGAATAAAAATTAAGTACTAAGATAAAAAAAATCCATATTCAGATAATTCGACAGAATTTATGATATGGATTAATAATTAATTAAAATATTTAATAATTAATTAAAAAACTAAATTTTCATTAAATTCCGTATCCGAGTGCTTCAATAAAATCCATGGTTCGGAAATACCAAATTTATTATAAAAACATTATACAAATTAATTACCAAAATTTAGAAGTCCATATTAATTTAAAAACCCACATCCAGATGATTCAGTTAAAATTTTTTATTTGAAAATTAACTGAAATTATTTAAAAGCAAGCAAAACAAAATTAAAATCAACTAAGGTACCAATTTTGGGCGTTAAAATAAAGTTATTTTAACGTAACTGTACTCCCGAACCCTCAAACTCTCATAGACTATTTTTAGGTGTCCAATCGACCTAGGTGAACCGATTGATGGCAACTCTCAAAAACCCCCACGTTGCCACAAAGGCTAATTGGTGTACAAGGATAAGAAAAGATGCTTGCACTTGGAGCTTGATAGCTTAAAGGTGGGGCTCAAGTGATGAATTTTAGTTATGGATTTTATCTTGTATTTATATTCCACATTGTGTACTAAGATGTTGTTTCTATTAGGATACATTTGTGGTGTTAAATCATTGAATTACTTATGGATGCATGCTAGTGTTGTAGAGTGTACACAAACTATTACTTGATGTTGAAGTAACGAGTATTTCATTGTCTTAGCACGGTTTAAGTACTTTTTAAATGCAATTCTCGAGCGATGTTTTTGAAATGGTTTACTTAATTGTTTGCATCGCCAAGACAAATGCATGCATATCTTTTTGCAAGGTAGGCTAAGAAACTAATTGTACGTAAATTGTTTTAATTTAGCTACAAGTAATGGTTATCTAGTTATAACTAAGTGGGATCACAGTCCCAAAGGGCCTACAAGTTAAATAATTCAGGGCATCGGGACCCTGCTCCATGACAATTTATATGGATTTAACGCTATTTTTTTATTACCATGTGGGGTTTGCAACTTTGCTGGCTCAATTGTTTTGGCTTTATACTTTATTAGTTGGCCAAAAATTAGAAGGTTTAAAAAAGAACAAAATGGCCATGAACTTTTGTAGGCAATAGTTTTGACAAAACTACTAAGATTTATGATGTCGTAGTGGGACCATAGCAAAATCGTAGCAATTTATACTAAGATTTTGCTATGAAACTCTAAACCAAATAATATATAGATAAACAACAAATTCTTCATTATTATAATTTTTTTTTTATTTTGAGAATGGCTTATGAAATTCTTAAATAAATAAATCTTCAAAGACATCCATCATACTGCATAAAATGACAACCATTTCATTTTAATTTAAGTCAATGTAAATAGCATAATTTTATTTTTATACTTTTTATTTGGAACTAATTTTATGTAAAATTTAATATTATGTAGGTATAATAATTCATTAAAAATATAATTTTTATAGTCTTATTAAATTTTTATGAATTTTTCCTTTTTAATGCTTAAAAATAGAAAATTTCATAAAAATTTACTAATATCATGAAAATTCACTTTCAAATGGATTATTACATATAAATAATATTAGTTTTTAAATGAAACTGTTTCTGGGAAAAAAAACTAAAAATAAAAATAAGATATTTTAGTTTAAGTTGACTTAAGTTAAAAAAGATTGATTTTGAATCATTTGCATAAAATCAACACCATGCATACTGAAAGTATAGAAATGGAACATTTAAATAATATAATTAAAACATATACATGTGTGCACACGCACACAAATTGAACAATTTGTTCATTAAATTTCATGAGAAGAATAATAGCAAAAATAAGATAACCTTTCCTACTCGTATATCTTGAACCTAAACTGGTATGTTGTAACCCTAACCCTAAATCCTAAACTTAAACCAAAAATCCTAACCTAAACCTTGAACTTTTATCCTAACCAGCAATTGAGACCCTAAATCCCTAAGCCCTAGCTAACAAAAACCCTAGCCTTAAAACTCTAAACTCTAAAATTAAAATTCTAAACTCTAACCTTAAATCCCTAAATCCTAACCTTAAATCCCTAAATCCCAAACTGTTACATAAAACCCTAAAACCCTAACCTTAATACACAAAACCCTAACCCTAAATCCTAAAATCATAACCCTAAATCCATAAACCCTTACCCTAAAACCCTAAAACTCTAAATCTTAACTTTAACCCTAAATCCTACCCGTCAAAATGAGGTTTTGATTTTCACCATCCAAGCCTTTCCAAAAACCGACCTTCAATAGTGGTGACTGTTATGAAGATGAGGATGATTTTGAGGATAAAGCTTCATTACTTAATGATGCTTTTAAAGATGATGGGGCCAAGGATAATTTAACTAACTGTATGCTTTAGTAGGCTTAATAACTTCCAGATTTGAGGAATTAGGTACTTTTTGTTCTAGGGTTCCTATATTTATTAATTTTCATATTTTGTAAGACATATATTTAGGTTTTTCCATATTTAGAAACTATAATATTTCTTCTTTAAGGGTTTCAATATTTAGTAACTTCCATATTTAGTAAGTTTAATGATTTTGGTAGAATATAGTTAAAATTACAACATTGGCCCCTAAAAATTTTAGAATCATAAAATAAGGCACTTGAACTCTAAAAAATTCCATTTTGTCACACATAATAATTACAGCATAGGGCCTTAAAATTTTAAAAAAATTTCAATTTGACCCAAAATTTTTGAATTTTGCAATTTAGTCATTAACATTGTACTAGAGTTGTAGTCCTTAGGAAATTCGAAGCAAAACTAAGAAATTGAGACAAGTTTGCTATAAAGTGATCATAGTAAAGTCATGGGAAAGTGTAAAATTAACAACATGATACAAAAAGGCTAAAAAATTTGTGTGAAGTTTTGTTTTGGGCTAGAAAGTATGCAATGATTTAAATTGTTATAGATTCTTTGATATCCAACATAAAAAAATCAACTGAAATCTTAAGTGTGCTATGTAACTACAATATTCTCTTTATACCCCAAGGATATTTAATTTTACAATAGGCTAATTTTAAAATCATGAAATAATGAGTGACTTCATCTAGGCCTAGTTTCTAAAAAGCATATAAAAGAATCATATTAACACTAGAGCCTAATCACAAATAGCTTTAAAAGATGTACTTTCAATGGTGATTAGGATCTCAAAGCTACCTGGATATTTGTAATTTGGTGGCAACCTTTCTTTAGTAATTGCACTACATTGCTCAATGATAAGTTTGGATATCAATTTCTTGGATGTTGAGGGTGATAGAAGAATGTCACGTGTTGGCTTTGGAGGTGAATATGCATAAGCTTTCTTTTGCTCCAACTTAAATCGACTTGGGTATGGAAGTTGTGGTCTATACTCTTTCACCTCACTTTTCTTGAGTTCTTTTATTCCCTCCATAACCTTGGAATGTTCATGGATATCCACCTCCAGGTTGTAGGTGTTACTATATGGATTGTTCTTGGGTCTAAGAGTATTTCACGCAAAATCCATTTTCTCTAGTTTGCTCATCTAACCATAAGTCTGACATTTTTTACTTAGATTTCCTAAACATTAGTCTAACATGGTTTGAACATGGTTTTGCTGCTCCTTGTTTGGTCCCTCATGAACCTATAAGATGAAGAAAAAAAAGCAATAGTAAAATGAACTAAAATAAGGTAAAAGATAGAATAAAATGCAAGAAAAAAAATAGCTAACTAGATTAATGAAAATTTGGTTTTGCTATTATTATAATCATGTCCCTAGCAACGATGCAAAAACCTTGATGTGTTCGTAACCTAACTAAAACTATGAAACTACAAAGAATTAAAGGCAAGTGCACCTATTGCTTCATAGCATAGAGGTCATTGTGAGTATCAAGATCGTATTCCACAAGGTTGTTGTGAGTATTATTACTCTTCTTCTTTCCATTATCTAGCCAACAAGTTCAAAGGTGGATTGAAATTACTACTTAAAAAATAAACTAACTACTAATGTGAGTAAGTAATAAAAAAAACAATCAAGAAGATAATAAGGAAAATCAACAATCAATAAAAAGATATGTCTAGACTTAAATCCCCCTAGAATTCCCTTGTAGTAGTCCTTACCTTGCCTTAACAAAATCTAGCATTACTTGGATTGTGGAGACTCCTAAATTAGCTCTACTCCTCTCTTAAGGTAGCATAACCCTATTCTTAGGTTGATCGACTAGAATCTCCTGCTAACCAAAACCTCATAATAACACATTAACACTTTGTGAATCTCACTACTAAATTTGACCCTAGTTTGGGAGTCTTATGTCGATCTATCTCTAAACTTGTATGCAATCCCTTATACTCACATGGTGATCAAATCAAATAGACAAATGGTTAGCTTAACATGCTCAAGATCGGGTGTTAGCTCAATAGGCTAGCAAGTATCAATCCAATATACCATGAAGCATATATGGGTAAATCTCAAGAAAACTATATTCCATCAAGAAAAATAAATCATAAGAATAAGATCCTTTTAGGGCTCATCAATTCTAAGCATAATAGAAGTTTAAATTCATGAAAAAGTAGAAGAAAAACAAATAAAAGTAAAGAAAAATGACACTAAAAAGATGTATTTCTGAACTTTCTTCAAATCCAAAAAATCCTTATTCTGATATGCCTGAAAATGATGTTGATTGTCCAAAAACTACTTCTTTCTGCTTCGTCTCATGAGCCCTATGATATCTTTTAGCTAGAATATGAAAAATAAGCTAAAGAACTTCTTTTAAAGAACTTTCTTTCTAGAACTAAAATCATGACTTGATATACACCCGAAAAGTGATGAGGGCTAGGACACGGGCATGATGTAAACCATGTTACCTAACATGGGCATGACCTAGATCATGTCAATTTGATGGGCATAAAATTCACAATCAAATTTGAGACATAATCGTGACCTAAGGTGTGGCAGCATAAAATGTTTCTAGAACTTCAAATTCCAACTCTAAACTTCTTAGAATCTTCCTATAATGGAAAAGAGTTGAAATATAACCTAAAAATAAATATGAAGTAATTAAGCACCGATTCTTACAAAAAAACACTTAAAAAACAAGCAAATGCCAAGGAAATGTGTACTAAAAAGATGAGCAATTAAGAGTATATCAAGCGTTGACTTTGGCAGTGCAGTCGTATATAGATTAGTATGGCATTTACGATCTTGATCTATCATTTTTTTAGAGACCTATAGTACAAACAGACGGGTGCGATCTAGACCAGGATACTAGTATAACAACTCAGAGTTTAAGGTTTAGGAAGACTTGATTGATCTGAAGTTGTTATTCACATCACATATGTGACATCAGGATTAGGTCTTTGAGTAACAGACATCGGTTGCATCATCTACAGATGATGAGTAGACTCCAGATGGCTTATCAGTCCTTATAGGCCCACACTAGCCTCGGGAGTGTGCCATCTTGATCTACCAAAAGCTCCTCCATTGGAGGCCCATCAAATGATCATCATACATGAGTAAGTATATAATATTTTAAATTTTTCATATTTAGTAACTTGAAATTTTGTATTATATAATTCATTATTATCTAAAAATTGCAGCATTTTGATAGATTTGAGCGTGCGATGGACAATCATGTCCATACACTGGAGGCTATTGGATGGACCTTGGCTTATATGGATAAAGATCACACATATACAAGTGAGGAGCATGTTATCGACCTACAGGTGAAATCCTAATCCATCAAATTAAAAAAAATTAATAGTTTTATTTAATTAAAACACATTGGCCTCTAAGTCACATTGTTATTCTATAATATTTTTAATTAACTTGACATAATTTTATGGCTACTATCAATGGGGCCCCCAAGAATTTGCCGATATCCACTATCTCATGTTTGATTTCATCTTGAGTTCCCTTCAGAACCGAGTCAACTACTAGAGAAGCAGGTGATAAAGAAGGAGCTGAGACTTGCACAAAACTCGCACCCCAACTATAGTGTCCTGCGGTCACATGTCCCCCGGGAGTACAATGCCTATTTTTAGAGCCAGTTGTGTGATTACTGGCACTAGGAGAACTATAGGAGGTAGTCTATAAGTTGGAAGAAAGTCAAGCTTGTACCATACTCACTAGGGACTGTCTCAAAGCACATTATGGGCTCCATTCCCAGGGAGATGCTGGGAGCATGTGGTAAGAAATTTTTTATTTTAATTATTTCACAATAATTACACATAATTATTTCATTTCCTAATTCACTTAATATTGTTATAGATGAGAAAGTGTGATGAAGAAGAACCTACTTTCTAGGATTGGTGGACAATGATACACATAAAAAAGTCTGGCCAGTTGGTCAATGCAATCGTAAGTCAACTTAAGGTAATTATGAATTTTCATTTTTTGCTCTAGTCTTTTTTTACACTTTCTTTTATAAACTCTAATTTAATTTAATTGATTGCAGGCTGGATATGTGAAGCGGCTAGCTCTCAAATACCACGAACCCAAGGATAATCCCCCGTTCAACCCCAGCATGTGGTAGAAGGTAGGTAGACCGCTAAAGAAGCGTTGCATCTTGGGCCTTATGGATCCTAACACATTTGAATTCCAATGGGTATTTTATTTTAAAATTACTTAATTATTACTTTTTTTTTAATTTAAATGCTTTAAATTGAGTATCTAATCGTCATTTTTCCCCCCAGACTTAATTTTGTAGCCACGCATTGATGACCACTCAATTGAAGGTGGAGTATACAACCCTAGGTGATCAGATTAAGATAGCCAGTGACCAGTACACTTAGGTCAAGTACCAATCGACCTAGATCTAATTTGAGGTTGAATAGCATATCCAGTGTTCGACAAATGCTACAGTCAATGCCACCATCCAGAAGTTGATATGGCAGGGCATTATACCGATTGAACTATTTCATTTGGGATATGCACTAGAACATCCTCAGGTGGTGAGGATGACAATGAGACTATTTGAGCTGGTTAGACAGCCTTGCCACATGACTAGAGGTGGGCATTTAGTTGGATTAATTTAGAATCGATCCAAACACAATGATACTATAAGTTTTTTATTTTTACAAAATATATTTAAGTTGTCTGAATTATATGTCAAAACTGATCCAAACCACCTCAATTGCATTTCAGTTTATTTGGTTCCTCCTTCTAAAATCTAAGCACATAGTAAATGAAAAAAATTAGATAAATATTCAAAATTTTACATCTTATACCTAAAATCAAATAAGGACAAATAACGCATAGTCCAAGTCGGTAGAAAATAACCTTATATATGTAATTTCAATCTAGACACTAATAAAATATTCATTACTATTGGGGCTATTCAGTTTATTCAAATTCAAGTGTATGATCTGATAACTAAAATTCGATTTCGGTCTGAATTGGTTGAACTAGAAAAGCAATCAAACCCATTCATCCAAATCTAATAAGTCCTTTTGGTTTTTCAATTTTGTCCAAATGATGCTCACCTTTACATGTGACTTCACAAATTAGGCATTTAGATTTTTTTTTTTTTGCAAATTAATCAAAACATTTTTTTATGTATTTGATATTTTTTATTAATAATATTTTATTTTCTATTTTCAATTTATGTTTATTTTGTTTAAAATTTATAATCTAATTATAAAATTAATATAATATAATAATTACAAAAAATATAATCATTTTAAAATTAATTCAAAATAGTTGCATTGTAATGACTAAATCAAGGGGTGAAAGTTTGGGTTAACGAATCGGGTTCGAGTTGAAACCTAATTTTCACAGCTTGTCTTTAACTTGAAAAATTCCAACCTAATCCGACCCTAATTGCATGTGCAAGCCGAATAGATCCTAATCCGAAAATTTTTGGGTTAGAGGTCTAGTTTTTGCTTTCTTTCTCTTCTGCTCATGCTTCATCCTCAGTGCTCCCTTCTTCCACCCATTTGTTGCTGCTCCTTGCACCCCATAACTTGATAACCATTTGTACTGCGCTGCCTTTGCCTTCATCGCATTAAAAAGGTCACTGTGATGAAAGTGAAGGCCGAGAGAATGAGGCAAGAGATTGACTGCTAAGAGAGGGAAAGTGATGGCAGTGGGCCAAGAAGGAAGGCAAGAGAGAGAGAGGTGAAAAGGGGAGGCGAACCAAGAAAGCAAGGAGAATGTTGGTGAGTGAGGTAAAAGAACGGCAGCGACAGAATGGCAGCGAGAGAGTGACGATGGAGATGCAAAGAAAAAGGGTGGCGGCTAAGAGGCAACAAAAGATGCCGAAGAGAGAGCTTAGGAGAACAAACAATGCACAAAAAAATTAGGGTTAGAAAAAGGGTGCCAAGTGGGTTGGGTTAGTTTAGGAGAAGTGGGCTTGGTCATGTTATATAATGCATTGAGTGTTAGATAAGATAGGTTGTGGGATGGTGGGCTGGGTATCAAAAAGGTACCAAAACATGTTAAAATTGGGTTACTTCAGGTCCATCCCAACCCAATTTTAGAGCTCTTAGAATCAGGTCAAATTGGGTTGGCCCGAATTAATGTTTCCTGCATTGTAACCCAATCTGAACCCAAAATTTAGGATTGAGTTCGGATTCAGGTTTCAGGACTCGCTTACACCCCTGACTACATCATCACAATTTATGACAATTTTATTCATTGGATAATTCTCGAGAGGGCAACAATTCACAAGTCCTATCATGGCAAAATTACTTGAGTTTGTGCGACAATTTAAATTGTTGAAGTGATGTCTAGATATTATGACAATTTTGATTTCTAACACCGAAATTTCCTACAATTTTTTATGTTGGCTATTTTCATGGGAAATACACTTTTGCTTTGATTTCTTACGAAATTTGCCATGGCAAAACCGCTGCTCTCTTGTAGTGGTTGTTGCATAAAGAAAAGGACAACTCAACAAGAAATGATATCCTTAAAATCCCATTTAAAAAAGAGAAAAGAAAATTAATTCAATTCATTAAAGATCAAAGAACCAAAAGGAAATAAACCAAAAGACACCACCGTCAAGAAAAATAAATAGTACAAAATTATTGAATCCCTAAGCCCCTCGCTTGCTTTCTCTCGCTCTCTGTCTCTCAGGCTCGATGATTGCAGCATTTTTGTGACATGTGAAACCTTATTTTATTGCCGAGTTGCATCGTCACGACCAGCCTACAACCGACTCTAAAGTCCCAATATCCTGGTTTTAATAACTTCAAACTTGAGTTTAAAATTTCCCCTTTTCCATCAAAATTGGGTTTTATTTAGGGTTGGGTTATGACAGGTTATTTGGTTTTTAGTTACTTCAAACTTTAGCTTTAATTTAAATTTCCCTTTTCCATCAAAATTGGGTTTTATTTAGGGCTGTGGTGTGACAGGTAGGATACTTTAAGAATAAAAAACAAGCAATAAGCTAGTTCAATCAACTTCAAATCCTTGAAACTTTGTATTAAGTGATTGTCTATGGCTTTGTACCTATCCAAGCTTATTTCATCATACTAAAACGTGACATTTATTTATTTATGAAATTAATAATTTTGTCACATATGCTTTTGCCTATGAACTGTAATTCATTAAAAAAATTGGTGTTGGATTATTTCAACTTGAATGCTGACTGAAACAAATATAGATCAGCTATGATTGAAATTTTAAACAAGGGTGAATCATTTAATTGTGTCACCTCTCAATAGATCCTAAAATCAATGTCTCAGGTCATTCGCATGGAGCATATCGTAGACGAACTTAGATCAAGTTGATTGGGCAAATAGAAGAAGAAAAAACAGAAATAGGATTCAGCACTCTATAGTAGTTATGGGGCTTCTCCCTCATTAACTGTGTTTTGCAAGCCAAAGCAACAATGTTTTGGATGGTATTGGCCACCTAAAGTTTAGGGCGTTCAAACTACTATTGATTTTCAGTTTTTTTTTTTCTTTATTTTCAATCTAGGCTATCCTGCTAAGCATATATATAGGCTGCTACATTATTATTGTCCATTCTATCAATAATATTAAAGTACTTCAATTTTTTTTCATCATTAGCTTTGAATGGATTCTCATTTACTCTTTCAATAAAGCTTTTTGCTTGATCATGCAATGTTTTTCACTGCATCAGTCATTTAAAAGTTAATTATTTACCTACTAAATAGTCATTTGAAAATATCTTTTAAAAAATAACCAAGTTTCAATATTTATTTTTGTTCCTTAGAGAGCATAAAAAATTAATAAAAAATACTTTCTTTTTATAAAAAAATATTTTAAAGTGCATTTGAAACTTCTTAAAATGCGTGGTCACAATTGGTGAACAATTTGGATGAATAATAAATACATATTAAAAACCGTGAAAAAAAAATTAGTGCTTTTCAAATTTTGCTACTGGACATATATTTTATGCCGAATTGAGTTAAAATTGGTTTTTGTTAGTTAAGACAATAGATTATTCAAGGTGTGAGTAGTTTTAGGTTTAAGTTATTAGGTTTTGGTAATTTTGGATTTGAGTAATTCATATTTGAATTATCTGAGTTTGTGTTTTCTTATGTTTAGCTTAAATCAAATTCATGTTCAAGTCAGGTTAGATCTTGTTCCACAGTAAAACAAAGAAAACGTTAGTTTCAACTTTGAAAGTATCACGTTTCTTACACTTATATGTACCTATAAATTATAATACTACAATTTCTTAACTATCCAATTCAATGGTGGAACCAAGATTTTTGATTACCAAGCCTAGAGGAGAGTCGACTAAGCCCGGAGGAGAGGGACGGCATCATGGCGAGGTAAAGCTGGAGATTGGGACTAAGTCGTACTAATTCAAAGATTAGGGTGCAACTCGTACAAGTTAGAAAATTTGGAGGACTAATGGTGAATTTAGGCGATGTTTGAATATTTGTTTAATACTAGAGGAAATAATTACTCATTTAGTCACTACTTTCTTTAGCGCCAACCTCACTGCCCCCCAATCTTCATATTCTTCCGGAGGCAAAAATGCATTTTCAGTCCCTAATTTCTCTTGAATTAACCAATTAAGTACCTATATTTAAATTTTTTCAAAATTTTCGGGGGCGCAGTGGCACCCCCTACCCTTACATAGGTCCGTCCTTGATCCAATTCATATCAAACTAATTACGCTCAAGTATAATTAGAGTCTAATGCCAACCTCCAACCATAATACTATATATTTTTTTTTGTGAAAGTTTTTTTTCATTAACTATAAGTTAAACGACATCTACCAATAAGATATAAATGTTGAACTTTATAGAGACAATAAGCTCAACTCATGTCGTTCATAGTGTCTTTATAATACCGTATTACACAGAAAAATTGTAGAAAATACATGTGTATACTCGATATTTGAATCTAGAAACTAAAAAAAAACACTAAAAAAAATATACAAATCTAACGTAATACTTAGAGTAACAATCACTAACTCTTAATCCACTATAAAAAAGCAGATCAGCTGACTTCATTTAATGAAACTCTCTGCGATCGCCTCTTCAGTCTATAACTCTTCCACGTTATCTATCGGGGAAAAGAAAGCTTAATCTAACAAAAGTAAAGGAAGAACTTCATTAATAAAGTTGATTATTGGAACAAATAACAAAAAAATTGAGGAATGAACAAATTTGATTGTAAATTAGTCAGATCCAGTTAATTAGGCCAACGTTGGAGGGATTTTTTGAGATAGAGGGAGAAGGTGGTGGCAAGGGCTGCGTTTTGCCTCAATTTTTTCTTCTCTATTTTATTTGGCTTACTAAATTTTTTTTTATTATCAGTCAAATGAAGAATAGAAAGCATCGAATGATTCTAATCGTTATAATGATGACATTTCGAGGGAAATAGACTTCTGAAGAAAGAAAGAAGTGGCCTGCGCCGTCGTTCCACAGCGGCAGAATTGATTGCTTTTGGTCCAACTGCGCTTTCACGCAAACAAACATCCATCACCATCACTATTATTACTACTATATTCTAGAAGTCGTGGAAATGGACTGTTCATGAACAGCACGCATAACTGTTTATAAACAGTGCTTCCGATTTTTTTATTTTGGGGTGCCTTTTTGAGATGTGATCGTTCTCTTTTTGAACATCAGAGCCCGTTTCGCCCGGTCGTCTACTCTTAAGCTCCTGTATTGCAATTTCTCCAGTTTCAGCCTGTTTTACTTTTCCTGTTGGTTAAAACGCGTTTTAGTCCCTGAATTTCTAGTCTCCCTAAATTTAAACCCTGTTATGTTTTGGTCCCTAAACTTATTAACTCCTTAGCTAAATTTTTTCTATTTGCTCTCTTGGTCCCCAATTTTTTTTTTAATTTTTATGTACTATCTTCTAAAACAAAACATTAGTCATCATGATATATTTAATTTTTAGCTAAACCATTTCTTTTCTTTTAGCTTTATCAATTCAATTATTAAACCCTTAAAACATAAGGTTTTTCCATTTTCTCTCTTGTTATCAAACTTTTTGTTAGTTTTTTTCTTTGCTTTTTACCTTTATTAAGTTAATGGTTAAAATAAATTAAACATAATTTTGTTTTTTGGTCATATCTTTTCTTTATTGATGATTGAATTTTTTAACATGAGTTATTTACTTAAAAAACTTTATGGCTCAATAAAGTACTTTGGTCTATAATAGCTTAAATTGAACATGGATTTTTCTAAACAAATTTCTAATTGATATTGAAAATTAGAATTTGAGTTGATAGGAGATGAAACTTTTTAATGAATTTTTTTTAATAAAAAAATTATCCATCATTTTGAAGTATGTACAATATTATAGTTCACAGTGTTATATTTTGATCATAATTAATCATTTTCATAATAAAAACATAACATAAAGAGAGCTCAACTCAAATTAAAATAAAATAAAATTTAATTAATTTACATAAATTTATAAATGAGAATCTTTTAATGTTTTATTAGTGAAATTTATTTTAATTTTAAATTTATTGGAATAAAAAAGCCTGCTACAATGTGGGGGTAAAACAAATCTCCATGGTTAGCGATAGACAAGTCTGTCACTAAGCTTGGTCCATGGCAAGCTTTGCTGGAGACTAGGGATTTTAGTTGCTGGTTTGCCCTGGCTTCTAGAGACAAGCTTGTCCATCTTTAAGCTTGGCCCGTGGCTAGCGACAGGCTAGCTTGGCCCTAAGGATTTTTTAGTCTTTTGGCCTCAAAGTTAGCGACGGCCTGGCCGTCGCTATTGGCCTGTGACTAATTCATCAAAACTAAAGCCCCCTGTCTTTGTCGATTTTACCAAAAAAGGCAGCCTTCCTCTGTTAGTCACCAGTAGCTGCCCCTTCGACCATTATCTCCCAATCACCAAATCCATACAATGCAACCTTGTAAATCGATTGTGTTATCTTTTCCTAACTACAATATGGCATAGATAGGTGATTCTTCGAGGGAAAACATTGTTCATTGTCCTTGTTTTTACCCAAAACATATGTTTATAACAATATATTGATTAGCGACTTGGGTTACTGTTCATGGACAATACCTTTTTTCTTTTTTTTTTTGTGCTTTTTCCTAAGTAGTGGTCTAATGCCCTTCTAGCCCTCTATGGACTTCCTTTCTTTTATTTTGGTCATTAAACTATTATATCTGACGATCAGGCCATGAGTGACATTTCTAGGGCAATGCTCAAGGCCAATAAATTTGTATGTTTGGAGATTGCAGTTGTCAAAGATAAAAACTACAAGAGCTTTCTCCAGTTTTGTTCTTTTTGGCATTTTTTTGCTTACATTTGTTTTAGCCCCTGAGCTATCAATCCTTTTCATTTCAACCCCTAAATTTTATTTGTTTGGCATTTCGGTTATTCTTCTCTTTTTTTTTTTTTATGTTTATTGAATCAATATTAAATCCTTATTACCTATAGCATTTCTATTTGCTTTATTCGTCCAAAACTTTACTTTGAGTTTGGTACCAATGCTCAAACTTCACCTTTTGTATGAAAGTTATTTCTATCTTTTACGGAAAAACTTTAGTTGCTATAATTTGTCTATTTTTTTCCATGACTTGGATTGCTCTAAGACTTTGTTAGGAATTTTCTGTTTAAATATCCACATACCATTTTTTATCACCTTTTTTTGTCAATGGTAAACATAACTTTTAATTGCTAACAAATCCTTCTATTTACCCTATTGATCATAAAAAATTATTGTAAAAAGATTAGACCCTAATTTTATGTTAACTTCAAATATCAATTTTTTTGTTTCATTAAAATTTTTTATATCAATGGTTACACCCACTTTTAATTGTCAGAACTCTAATTTTTTCTCTCTTCATCGCCAGATTTTATTATTTAATAATTATTTTACTACATTTACATAAAATGGTACCATAGATTAAACCACAGCAACACACAAGACATATAAAGCTTGTCTTCCAATGAATTAGACAAACCAAGGATGGTACCATGGTCACTACATTTGTTTACCAATATAGTTACTAAATAAATATTTATTTTCATATCTTTGTTTTGAGTTCAAATTTTTGTGATGTTTAAGAAAATTCAAGTTTTCTTTATACATTTTTTTTTGCTTTTGTTAATAAAGAGATAATCAAATAATTAATTAGCAAATTTCTCTTTGAATGTTTACGTTTTTGTTGCGTGATTTGTTATAAGGCAGCCTCCAAGAAAATGAAGGAAAGGTAAGCTAAATCAGCCCTGGGAAACTAGTAGGTCTCAAAACCTACTCCGTCAGAAGTATTGATGTGGAGATTTGAGCATGACCCTTAAGTGAGGTCATTGTAATTATAACACCTCCTAAAATAAAGCCAATTAAGTAGGCACGTCACTCACTACTCCATTTATATTTTTGTCTCTCCTGTGTTTAAAAATCGATTTAAGTGGCGGAGACTTTTTCGATTTTTTGAAACTTACCAGATAATTCTAATTCTTGTTTGTTCATTTACAAAGATTGATCTGATCTCGAAAAGGAGAGTTCGACCATAGATAAGTCACCGACTTAATCAAGTAGTCTATAAAGAACTTCCATCATCAATAGAATCCAGCGAAATCCCCACCATTAATTGGTAAAGGGTAAAGGCAGAGGTTATAAACAAAGCACACTCATTAGAGCTCTTCTCCAAAGAAATGCAGTAGAATATTGGCTATGAAAACAATCGGTAAAGTCCACAACAACTTCAACATACGATTTTAAAGGACAGACCACCTTCTATATGATATATCATCACGAATCTATAGAGGACTAATATTTCTCACGATGATCACTTTGAACGTTAGATGGCGGAGGTCAGAAAAAACAACTAGAAAGGATTGAAAACCAAGTCACCGCAAATCTGCTTGAGGCCAGATTTAGAGAATTGAATCTTGTTTTTTGGACCATGTCTTAGAGAATTTAGTACCTTTAGAGCAGGCCAACCACAATTATTTGAGTCACCCACAAATTGGACATACCCATTGCAAAATTTTCACCTAAACACTACCAATCCGTATGAAGATTATCCAGATCGAAACATAACCTCAAAGGACAAAGGAAGCTGCTGCAATTTATTTTTTTTGCAAAAAACAAAACAATAAAATGGCCTGTCATTTAAAAAAAAATATATTACCTCACAAATGCTGCCCACTGTCCGAATCCCCTGAGCGCGACTTGAAATTTCAAAACAAGAAGAAACAAAGCTAATTCGGAGATTGAAATCTACATAAAATTTTGAACAATGCAAGAAATTAAAGCCCATGTTTTTGGTAAAAACAAGGACAATGAACAATGTTTTACCTTGAAGAACTGCCTATCTATGCCATATTGTAGTAAGGAAGAGGTAATATGATGGATTTACGAGGCCGCATTAGATGGATTTGGTGATTGGGGGAGAATGGCCGAAGGGGCATGGCCGAAGGGGCAGCTGTTGGTGACAAACAGAGGAGGGCTGCTGCTTTTGGTAAAATCTACAAGGAAAGGGGGGATTTAGTTTAATGAATTAATGACAGCCAATAGAGATAGCCAAACTCGTGCTAACGGTGAGGCCAAAACACCAAAAAATCCTTAGGAATAAGCTAGCTTGTCGCTAGCCATGGGTCAGGCTTAGAGATAGACAAGCCTGTCTCTAAAGGTTGGGCTAAACCAGCAACAACAATCCTCAGTCTCTAGCAAAGCTTGCCATGGGCTACGCTTAGTGACAGACTTGTCTGTCACTAACTTTGGGCAACGCTTAGAGATAGACTAGTTTGTCTTTAGCTGTTGGGCTAAGGTAGCAACAGCTCGGTAGTTCCAAATGTCTGGCAAACTAGTGACGGTTTTTCTAGTTGCTAATGTCTGCCCAACTTTACCGACGGTTAATATGTTACTAATTTTGTGTAGTTAGTGACAGTCTGTTCCTTCCTAGATTACCTACTCACTTGGGACAAGCAACCTTCCGCTAAATGCTTCTATTTTAGCGATGACAGTCTATCACTACACTATTTAAAGATAGCTTGTTGTTGCTAAATTTTGTTAGAAAACATTAAGGAAAACTTATCATTGCTAATTATAGATGATTTGCTGCTGTCATAAATTTTGCAGTCAGTAATTGCATACTTTCCAGTAGTGCAAGACACATGAATATATAAGTTAGCACCAACACAAATATTAGTGTTTGGAATGATTATTGGATTCCTGGATGGCCTCTTATCTGGTTAGGCTTGTTTGGTAATGAAATTGAGTATCCAGTGGTCCAAAAGGTGAGTGATCTCATTTATCCTATTGGAAGGGGGTGGAACATTAGCCTTATTCAATCAATTTTTTCGGAAGAGGTGGTCAGGATTATCATTTCCATCCTTCTAGCCATGTATGCTACCCCTATTGATAAATTAGTCTATGTTGGCTCTTCAGGTGTACAATTCTAATCTAAGCAAGGGTACACTATGAAAAAAGCTAATAAAATTGGATTAAGTAGCCAAGGAATTTGGGTTTTGTCACAATGGTTGAAGTTACTCAAGTTTATTTGGGCATCTCAACTTGTTGAGAAAGTAAAATTTTTCCTTTGGAAGTGTTATGCCAATGCTTTGCCTACAAGATCCAATCTTTTTAGGAGAAACAGTTTGGAGGAAGCTTTATGTCTTAGATGTGGTCAATAAGAGGAAACTACTAATAATGTCCTTCTTCATTGTCATAAATCTCTTTTTGTTTGGAGGCACACGCTGCATATTTAGATCCCTGCACAAGGAGATACTATACAAGCATGGTTGTCATCACTATTAGAGGCATAGTCTACAGCTTCTCCTCGTGCTACTAACTTCCTTTTGGTTATAGATACTGCATGGGGCATGTGGTTAAATAGGAACAATGTCATTTTTATCCAAGCTCTTTTGAATCCTACCCCTGTTTTGTTTATGCATGACCAAGAAGTAGATGTGATTAATCAAGTGGCAGCCATGAAGCTCCACCATCTTCAGCTTGAATGTGATTATCCTAAGCTCGTGGTAAAAAATTGGGAGCAGGAATATTCCCAAAATCATAGAATTTTCTTAACTGATGCTGCTTGGAATAGCTCTTCCACATTTGGTGGCTTTCAAGTTGTTGTTTTCTTGTCGGGTCTTCCTGAACTTACCATAAGAGGCAAATCAGATAGGATAACTTCATCATTAATGGAGGAACTCCATGCAATCATCCAAGCTCTTTGGTGGGCAGTCCACTCAAACCATCGACACATTACCATTATCACTTATTGTCTTAATGCTATTTGCAGATCAATGGCAGTAGAACGGTTCAATTGCCTCTGGCTTCTTTAATCTTCAATATTCTTGCACTTATATCCAAACTCAAATTTTGCATATGCATGGTAGTATCTAGGATTACTGTCCAATATGCCCATGAGCTGGCTAGGAAGGCTCTTTATGGATAAAAAAAACTTTGCCCACCATACCTTGCCACCCATCCAAGTCTTCTAAATCCAGAAAACTGGACGGTAGACAAACAAAATAGCCAGAGGAAAAAGTTGCTGGTGTTAACACTAATTTTTATTTTCATTTAGGTATCGTAGGCTATGTTAAGTAAATAATATTCCTTATGTCCTAAATTCTTTACACCATTCATTTTTTAGTAATTAATTTAAAATTTTTTATTTTCAACATTTTAGTATATAAATGAAATACTTTTATATGTAAATGATAAATCAAAACTTATAGTTTCTATATATATTTTTTTAATTTTTTTCTAACAAAAAATAATATGAATAAATTGAAGTTAAACTAGTCTAAAAAGTCAAATGGAGTAAAGAAAATGAGACAGAGGGAGTAGTTAATTAATCTTTATGGGCATTTTAGTCTTTAAATTTTATTTAGGTTTTAATTAGATTGTCTTCATTTTTTGTGTAAAGTTTGATTCTTTTGGGTAAGTTTAGTTAAAATTGCATTAAATTGTGAAATTCGGGTTTTAATTAGTTAGCTTATTAAAGTTTGGACTTATTGAAAATCTTGCAGAATTCTGGCATAATTGACAAATATATGGATTCCTTATGCTCAATTGAAAATTCCATGAGATGTTTGGGCTTAATTGAGGATTCTAAAACAAGTTGTGCTGAGACGAAAGTTAGGAGAGAATTTGCGACTAAATTTGTAATTATTAGATTTCTTATAATTCTAGCTTAATTTGATCAAGATCCAGACAATAATTGTTTTTTATGGAATCAAGTACATGTGAGGACTTTAAATAAGCCTGTTCTTAGCTAGAAAACACATAAAATTCTAAACTCTAAGCTCCTAGCTAAAAAGGTACAACTGCAGCCCTAATCCCTGATTATTCTCTCTCAGCCGTCCAAAACCCTAACCTCCACCCTCTGCCGTTGGCACCCTTAAAACTCTGCCCAAGCTTCCCCGTTGTTGCTCCACCGCAGCCAACCACTCCTGCCCATTGCCATCGTTCCGTCTTGCTAGAAGCCATCATTCCCCGACGTTTCCAGCCACCGGCAATGCCTAATCGAAGAAGAAGAGCTGCATGATCCGAGCCCCTCTGCGTTCGAGCACCGACTTTGCAAATGCTGACACAACCGGCAGCCACCCGTCCTACCGAAGGAAGCCACAGTCGTCGCTGTCAATTCTCAGCCCTCTGATGGTCGTAATACCGTCGCCAGAAGAAGAATTGAAGGCTGACCCAGTTCGTGACCCAAACTCTTCACCCGATCCGAAACCCAACCTGGCACTTTTTAGTAAAACAGTCACCTTGTCCTTCATCTTTTTTGGTTTGTTCATTTAAGTCACTTACTTTTTTTTTTCTGTTTGCATGTTTGCCACTGGAATTTACAGCTTTATTTTGTTACAATTTAGTCACTGATAGAACTTTTTTCTTTGTGTTTTTAGACGTTTTTGAGTTAATTTGGCTAACAATTTCTATATTTTCTTAGGTTTAGTCAATTTTAACCAATTTTGGGTCAATTGAATTTTGTTATTTTATTTATTTATTTTAATAATGTTTTATAATAAAATAATCTTGTTCTTTTTTTCATCTTTTTTTTTAATAATTATTTCACTAATATTTCTCATGCAGGATTAGTATTTGAGTCAAATTGAGTCCTTTTAGAGTTTTATTTCATGCTTTACTTCAATTTTAATTCTTATTTTTGTTTAATTTAATTTTATCCTTCTTGTTTAATACTTACTTGATTTTTTCTTCTTTTTATTTTAGAGTATTTTTTGGGTTATTTAGGTTGCACAGAAAATACCATCTTTATTCTGAGGTGATACTGACCATCCTCATCATTAAGTTCCACACCACAAGGTGATCAGACTATCCTTGTTGCTACCACCTCATTGACCATATTGGTATGCTTCTAATTAGTCACCTAAGCAGCCCATTCACACGGGAGTGAACTACATAAGCTTTGATCCCTGACTCATACCCGAGTTTTTCCTTAGTTCTTACCCACTTTTTCAAACTAAAGTGGTGATTTTATTTTCCTACATCCTAGCTTGAGGATCCGTGTAAGGCCATGCTAATAATTGCACTCATGCACGAAAGGCCGCCAAGGTTTAGGCCTTTCATAGTGGTGACTCCATTGGGGCTTTCTCAAAGTTGAAAATAAGAGGATTGATTTCTAAAACTTGTTTATAATACAAGCTCTGAAAATCAATTATTTGTGCGTTTCACACGATTTTTGCTATACATGCTGTTTTATAATACGGTGTTTGACATGCATAAGTTCTACATCATGACTGTACTGCTCATGCATGTGTGTACCCTTTTAGCCCTAAAAACCATTAACCACAGAACTTTGGGCCTCCTAATGCATCGATGCTGTAGCTCTAACTCCATAATGCTTTAAAAGATAATGGTATTGCTTGACCAATATGGTGTTCCTTGCACCCAATATTGAGAGGTTTATACACGTAATAATTGATGGAGAACTTTTGACTTATCCTTATCACGCTTATATATGTAGTGGCCTTAGAACCAACTCTTAGGTACCTTGTTGATATCTTGATGTAATTCATATCTCGGTGTTTGTTTAACTCGTTGTATTGCTTCACATGGTGTTTGCTCATGCATATGTTTCTAAGACCTATAACTAAGCACTTTTTGAAAGGAAATCACCAATAAAATCAATAAGGCATGACACTAGAATTGGTGGGAACCTAGGACTTATATAGGGAGATATGGTCATAGGTTGGAGTCCAACTTAATGAAGATATTAGAAAGGCTTCAAGGAAGCATTAACAACCTTAGCAAGACCTAAGAAACTCAAAATAAGAGAATGGATGTTTTGGCTAAGCATGTTGGTTCCATGAGTTTTTTTCTGAAGAGCTTCACCATGGCGCCCAAAAGAAACTCATGTTGGAAACTCCTGTCAAGAGTAGTCTTCTTGATCTAAGCATACAAGTGTTTCTTGAGCCCACCTTGCATGAACTCTTCTAAAATGCGCGACACACTCAAGTGCATGCTAGTGACTCACTTGTACCCTCATTACATAAAAAAACGTTAGCTTTAGAGGAGATGGTGAAATAAATGTAAAAAGATAATGCATTGTTGGATATGGATACACTATCATTCTTCCACGAGGTTTGTGTACCAAGGAAATTCAAAATGCTTGAGCTTGATAAATTTGATGGAAGTGGTTGCTTCAAAACTCACCTTAAAATGTATAAAAGTACCATGACTCCACTAGGTGTTGGTGTCAACTTGATGGCTCAAATGTTCAAACAATCTCTTACCAACTCTGCACCTAAATGGTTTTTGAATCTCAAGCCATCTCGCTCAAGGACTTGGGAAGATATATGCATGGAGTTCCATAGGCATTACCAATACAACTTAAGTAGAGATCTTGAAACCATGAAACAATCACCTAAAGAGCTTTTTATTTCATTTGTTACCCGATGGATGGCTAAGGCCTCTCACATGATTAACAGGCCTACTGAAGAAGAGCAAGTAGCTATGGTGGTCAAGAATCACCTCCCCATTTGCAATAAACATCTCTTTGCACAATATCTTCCTAAGTTTAAACCATTAATGGTTGTAAGAACACAAATTAAAAAAGCTATTAATAGCGGTCAAATTATGATAGATGAAGGACTGAAACTCAAAAAGAGCTTAAACACTTCAACATCAAAAGGGAATGAGGTCAATGCTAATGCCACTTAACAACAAGGCCATACACCACTTATGTGCCCCATTCAGCATGGTGTTACAAAAGTTTGAGAAAAAGGGTTTGTTGAAGTTATTTGCTCCACATCCTTTACCAAGTTTGGTGCCAAGAAGTTACAATCTTAATGAATATTGTGCCTTTCACCAAGTGGTGGGGCATGCCAGTAATAGATGTAAGGCTCTTCATCAAATGATCTAAGATCTTATTGACAATGGAATTGTTATCCCTTTAATCAAGCCAAAGTGTTGTAGCTAATCCTTTTTTTCCTCGTGGAGGAAATGCAAGATTAAATGCTATCATCACATAAGAGTATGATGTCATGCCATAACCTTTCATAGGCCATGGCTATTTTGGTTGTTTTCAAAAAAATCTGGAGGGAAAAGGCTCAAATGCTAAAAAAAACAAAAAGTTGGGTAGAGTTATAAAACCAAAAACTTAGTTGTCAAGGAATTTAGGCCTATGGGTTGAATTGCAAGAAATCATGAAGCAAAGTATTGAATTACAAATAAATGAAAATTTACGGATCAATTTGTGAAATAAGGATTTAATTGCCAAAGAAGATTTAATTGAGGGTTCAATTGAAAATAATTGAAAAGAAGGAGCTCTAAGTAAGGCCATTGTACCCCACTTAAGATTAACATAGAGCATGTCTCGACAGAATTTTTTTTATTTGGTTAAGATTTGTTTCAACTGGCTGACCTCATTGAATATAAAATTAAAGCCAGAGACACAAAATTAAGAAGAATTGCTTGCTTAAAGGGTGCAAAGGGTTGGGTTTTGAAGAATTCCAGCAAAAATTCATCTCGATTACTGGTGCGTGTTTCAAATTTGCACAGTTTGAACTTCTTTGCATCTTTAGCATGTTTGTACCATTAAGAACTGATGTCTCTAGTAACAAGGAAGGCTCGTTGGAGTTGAAAGGACGAGTTCCTTCAAAATATTGTTATTGGAAGCCTTGAATTGTTGGTGCAAACAAGTTATTTGATAACCAAGCTTGCGTTTTGATTTTCATGGTTACCAGATCATGTTTGGCAAACAAGTTTAAGGTAAAAAACAATCCTACGACTTAAGTTCTGATTCTGTTTAAACCTATATTATTGGATTTCTATTGTTGCTGTTGATGAGAAGTTGTTGGTTTCCTGAGAATAATAGCTAGGCTAAATGGCTGTTGGTTTCCTGGCTGTTGTATGAATTCTGATTTCTAAGTAATTAGGGGATGTATATAAAGGCTGAATGGCTGCATGAAAATATTGGGGGACTAAGGGACACCTCTGGTTATGTCTATGATTACATGGATACTTTCAGGTGTTTGTTAATGTTCTAGCTAGATATGTTATGAGCAAGCTTTATGATTCTAAGATTGGGTTAGGCCGACCCAATTCCTGGATTTGGAGCTCTCAAAGTTTTAGCCAAATAAATAAATTAAATTAATTAAAAATAATGAAGGCAATATGAAATTTTTGCTAGGCCCTATGGCTGTTTACCTGGTGTTGTGGTGTGTGTGTATGTGTGTTTGTGTGCTTATATTATTGGATGCATGTGATGACCCATTTTTAATGCTCATGGATTTATTCTTTCTCTCTCTCTCTCTCTATATGTATGTATGTATGTATGTATTGTATCATGCTTTTTGTGTTTTCTGCATGTTCCCTTAGGTTGTAGGTACTGACAATTATTGCCGTTAAACTGGAATCAGAATTCATAGTTGCTAATGTCTCTTAGTGAGTTTCATTAGAAGTTCATTCCCCAAATATTTACATTTCTTGTACATGATGTAGCTGTTGATATGGTTTAGCTGGCTTGGAGCTGGATAAACATCTCTCTTGGATGTTGTTTTGAAGACCAAGTCTTGGGGTTGGACTCCCATGTCCTAGGTCCTTCAATATAATCTTATAGCACATTAAGTGCAAAGGCTACAAAGTTGGATTTTTATATGCTTACCTAATTTTTTTTAACAAAAATGGAAATGATTTGATTTGCAGCTGATTTTTTTACTGTGTTCCATTATGGTCAAATTATAGTTTTGAAATTTTCATGTCTTAAATTGCCAATTTGTACAATTATATAATAGAAACTTTCAATTAAAGAGAAATGCTTTGAATGCGTAGGCTAAGGGCAATTCGGACTATGACATATGATGACCCATCAACATTAATTTGAGATTGTGTAGTTGTTATTAAGTGGGACGATATTATGACCGATCGTGATGGTGATAGTAATAGTGAGTTTTTGCTACAATTCCATAGTGATGACAAAGGTTGTCCCTTCTATCTTGCAACAAAAAATGGCCAAGATTACCCTTGGTCATCGAGATCATTATCATGCAAGTGTGCTCATCAAGTGAATGCAAAAAAAAAAAAAAAAGAAATGAAAAAAGAGAAAGGACCTAGATGAGTTTTAAGAGAAAATGAAAGGATTGGAATTTTTGTAACTCATAAAAAGGTTTGAAAGAGTCAAGTGAAAAATTGTGGTGATTTCTTGGCAAAAGACCTCTATTTATATGCCTTGCATTAATCCTAATTTGAGCTTGATTAGGATGCACTGCATTAAATTGAACCACCAATTTAAAAGGGCTTCAGACGTAGCACTCTTAGTTAACTAAAAGTGTTCCCGTCAAATTTTCAATGCAAACCAGACTATTTCTAGTAAATTTTAAGGACAATCAGATCGCTCCTATCAACCTCCAAGATAATCAAACCAATCTTAGTGATCTTTGAGGCAATTAGACTGCTGCCATCAGCCTTTAAAACAATCAGACTGCTCTAGATAACCTTAGGGACAAATAGACCACTCTCATCAACCATTGAGACAATCAGGCCACTTTTGGTGACCTTCAAGACAATTAGACTGCTCCAACCAACCTCTGAGACAATCATACCGTTCTCGGTGACCTATGAGATAATCAGACCACTCTTGATAACCTTAGGGACAATCAGATTGCTTTTGACAATCTCTGAGACAATCAGAGCATTCTCGGTTACCTTCAAGACAATTAGACTACTCTCGATAACCTTTAGGACAATTAGGCCACCCCATCAGCTTACGAGCCAATTAAACTGCTCTTTGTGAAATATAAGATAGTTAGACCACTCTCAATAAGCTTAGGGATAATTAGACCACTATTGCCAACTTCTAAGACAATCAGACCACTCTCGATGACTTTTAAAACTATTAGACCACTCTCGATAACTTTAGGGACAATCAAACAGCTCTTAGCTATAATTGAGGTGACTAGACCAATTTTATTAGGCAACATGATCGCCTTCTACCAATGAGATGGCCCAACTGCTTTCATTCAATTTTGAGATGACCTAATTGCTCACATCAAGGCAATCTAATCACATTCAACAAACAAGACAATCTAACCATTCCCTCATGGTGGCAACATGTATGAAATTTAAAATTCCTTGTAAGCATTGCCTTTTTTTTAATCTAACTCTTTTAAGACAAATTTGTTTTGACTCATTAATAAGGTAAAATGAGTGTCACTGGCATCCGCACACTTTTGCCCAAAAAAATGAGCTAATGAGGGGCAAACAGTTACAACTCATTTTGACCTTCATTTATGCATCATAGGCTAGGTTAGGTAAATATCAGTTAATTAATGTTTAGAGGAATTTTGAGTCTTTTCATGTCTCAAAATTGTCATGTCATGTCCCAAAAATTTGTTGATGCTCTTTAAATTTTATTTAGGTCTTAGTTAGATTATTTTCAGTTTTGGTGTAAACTTTGAGTCTTTTGGGTAAATTTGGTTAAAATTGAACTAAATTGTCAAATTTAGGTTTTAATTGGTTAGCTCATTAAAGTTTCACTCAAATTGGAAATCTTGCAAAGTTTTAGGCTTGATTGACAAATTTATGAACTTTTTGTGCTTAATTGAAAATTTTGTGAAAAGTTTGGGCTTAATTGAGGACTCTAAGTCAATTTGGACTAAGCTGAATGTTAGGAAAGAATTAGGGACTAAACCTATAATTAACCGATTTCCTATGATTCTAGCCTAATTTCATTAAGATCTAAATAAATAATATTTCCTTGGGAATCAAGGACATTTTAGACTTTATATATGACTTCTTCTTAACTGGAAAACAGATAAAAATTTGAAACTCTAAGCACCTAGCTAAAAATGGTGAACTGCATCCCTTGTCCCTGATTATTTACTCCCAACCCCCTAAAATCCTAACCTCTATCCTCTAATACTAGCACCCTTCAAACTATCCTCGAGTTTCTGTGCCCTTCACTGCACTGCAATCAACCAATCCAACCCATCGCCATCGTTTTGTCTTGCCAAAAGTCATCATTCCCCGGCATCGTCAGCTACTAATGACGTTGAATAAAAAAAGAAGGACTGGATGATTCGAGCCTTGCCGCATTTGAGCACCAGATTTACAAACTCTGATGCCATTGCCAGCTGCAAGTCTTGATAGAGGCTGCTCCAGCTGTTGCTGTCGCAACCCTAGCCCTTTGATCACCATAATACCATCGCCAGTTGAAGAATCAAAGGCTAACCTAGTTCACAACCCAAACCCTTCACTTGATCTGAGATCCAATCTGGACACTACAGTAAAATCTTCATCTTGTCCTTTAGCTTTCATATTTTGTTTTTTTAAGTCACTGACTTCAATTTTTTGTTAGTAGGTTTGTCACTGAGATTTACATCTTTATTTTGTTACAGTTTAGTCCTTGACAGAAAATTTTTCTGTCTTTTTAGACGTTTATGAGTTAATTTGGTTAACAATTTCCATATTTTCTTGGGTTTAGTCAATTTTAACAAGTTTTGAGTCAATTAAATTTTATTTTCTATTTTATTTTATTTATATTTTAATAATGTTTTCTGCTAAAATAGTATTTTTCCCTTTTTTGCATCTTTTCTAAGAATTGTTTCACTAATACTTTTCATGTAGAATTAGTATCCAAGTCAATTTATTCCTTTTAGAATTTTATTTCACTAATACTGGGTGTACACATGCATCGTCTATCGAGCTGATCTTGGATTAGAGAGGTTATTTGGCTTAGGGCCAAGTAATCCAATTAAAGATATTACTAGTTTAGGGGACCATGTAATTTGAGTGACCCAAATGAGAACGTTGGATACATAAGGGGATAGTTTGTAACACACTCATATCCAACATGGGAGAAATAGTTTTAAAGAACACCCATGGTGGCAAAATAAACTCCAACTAATAATCTTATGCCAAGTATTTTTGTTAGGGTTTATGTCAACCTAATGCTACTCATAGAGAGCAAAAGGGATTTGAGCGGTGTTCTTGAATGTTTGGAAGTTCAACCATTTTAGATAATGGGGCTTAATGTGAGTTCAAAAGAACTAAGAAAGCCTCAAACCAAAAGGCAAAGAATGCGGACCTAAGTTAATTTAAAGGTTTGTAAAAAAGAGGACTCTGAGGTCCAAAGGGTATTCAACTATTAAAGAGTCCCAAATAAAGTATAAAGAATCAACAAAGGTATAGATGAGTGTGAATGCCTTGTTAGGGTCTTAAATACAGAAAAGCTTAATATGGAGTTAAGAGTGAGTTGAGGTAATATCCTCATTAATGAGATTTAAGACAATTGAAAGTTGAGGTTTGTTGGAAAATTAAGTGAGCTTGCTAAGCCAAAAAAGCATATGGGATTCTTTATTGTCCTAGGGGTAAAAAGGTACCTGAGTGGTTTAAGAGTCTAAGTGTTGTCAGGTGATAACTAAGAAAGACTCTTATACAACAAGGTGGCCAAGAAAAGAATTGAAACCCTAACGTAAAATTGTTGAAGTTAAGGTAGTTGGAACTACCAAGTGAGTCTCAAAAGTTGAGCTACTAAATGATGGCCTTAAATCACTAAAAGCCCATGAGAATGAGTCATAGTAAGGACTTTAGGAAATCTTAATGCTTGAAGAGGCTTCGAATGCTTAAGTAAAATGTGGACCAAAGAGGTGCCAAGTAAGATTTCTTTGGGCATAAGGAGGTTGTAGGATTCAATCAAGCCTAATGGTGCACACATTGTAAGCTATGAGTTTGTAAATCACATTAAGTAGCCATGGTGTTTAATGCATAAAGATAGGCTCATGTGGCAATGGCCTAAGAATGTGCCTAAGTATCAGTAAGTAAGTTATAGGTACCAAAACGGCCTCAAAAAGGGCATAAAGGCTGTTGGTCTTATTCAGGCACAATTGTATATTGGGAACACTTGTGGACAACACTTGAGTTGTTTTAACCCGATGGGTTTAGGGTGTTAAGACAGACTCCTATGGATTCCATAGGGAACTGGCAAAAGTATGAGGGCCTTAAATGCTAAGTGCTAAGACCCCCTAAATGTGAAATTCTCCTGACTAGTTCACATTTAGGAGGTCTTTTGGCTCACCATCAGGCCCCGAATGTAAATAAAAAACCCCCCTGAATGTGAGCTAGGGGGTCTTTGGTTCACCATCAGCCCCTAAAATGTAAACCAAAAACCTTTTAAATGTGAACCATTCAAACCTGGTTTACATTTAGGAGGTTATTTGTTCACTTTCAGGCCTTTGATATGTGAATCAATGACCCTTTGAATATCAACCACTCTTGATTGGTTTACATTCAAGAGTCTTGGTTCATTATCAGGCCCCTGAATGTGAACCAATTAAAAATAGGTAATATTAAGGGGGTTTTTGGATCACCTTTAGGCCATTCAATATGAACCAAGGACCCCCTTGGTTCACTATTAGGCCTCTAAATATGAATTAAGAACCCCGTGAATACCTCCAATTGCATTTCAATGTATGCAAACACTTTTTCATTACTCTAAATTTTTTTTTATGAATCCAAATGCTTTTTTGACCTTATAACCGCATTTCTAAAGGCCTTTTTTGGGCCCTCTATAACTTGTTTAGGTCGCTTATAGCTTTTTTAGGTCCTTTATACCTTTTTATGCCCTTGATAGCTTTTTCATGACTCCAAACTCTTTTTCATGGTATGCAAGTACTATGGATTAAGTATATACTATATATCATGGATTACAAAAACTGTCTTCAATTACAAGCATTTTCCAAAATTTGATGGTATACAAAGTCCCACTGAATGCCTCTAAATACCTTTCAATGCTCGAAAACATTTTTTCATGATTCCAAACACTTTTTTCATGGTGGCAAATGTTTTTCTAGCCTTGTAATCATGTTTTTAAAAAGCATATTTTAAGGTCCCTTATAGCTTTTTGTAGTCTCTTGCAGTTTTTTTAAGCCCACTATAGCATTTTCATGATTCCAAATGCTTTTTCGTGGCAAACAAGTACTATGGATCAGTTATATATCTTACTATATATAGTGGATTACAAAACTTTCTTTAATTACAAGTGCTTTCCAAGCCAAACAAAGAAAGTTATCATTCCCACTCGTAAATAAACAATTCCTTAACAAAAAAAAATGTTGGCAAATACTATGAGGTAATTTAAACACCAAAAACCTTCTAGCAATGGCTACCACTTTTGCTTGTATAATGTTGCTTTTTGTGTCTACACAGATGCTTTTCTAAATAATAACCAGTTTTTAGCAACCTAAACTTTAACAAAGTTCACCAAATTCCTCGTACCTCTAAACCTATCCATGTTATCCTACTTTCAATATTTAAACACTTATTTTTTACATTTCTACCATATTGTCCTTAGTCTTCCTCATGTCAAAGTCATTTTGATGTAACCCACATTGGAAACCCATTCCTACCATAATGCTACTTCTCCCATCAATGTTTTTGAATGTTTCAACACCTCCTTCCTATTCCTTCTTTCTTTCCCTCCACTCTGCCCAAATTCAATATATTCTTTAAGCAAGAGAGACTCGATTTGAACCATTTTGACTACAAGAAAAATAAGCACATGGAACTTGTGCTAATGTATTTTCATATGCATTAGTTTAGTTGGACAAACTCCTAGGTTAGGGACAATGCAATTTCTGAGGTTCTGGACATGGCCTTCATTACTTTAGAATGGTGCAGCATGCATCTAATGCTTTATCAATTCAACACTTGGATTAAGCTCTCTTATTGCTAAATTCCTAGCCACCAAGTAAATTCTATCATCATGCCCCATTTTGAAGCCTTTTGGTTACGATATCTTGGCTACAAAGAAGCTATAAGGGAGGTCTAGAATAATCACCATTCAGATTATTCTATGTTCCAATTAGTGTCCAATTACAATATGACTATACACAATTTACATTATTGGAACTGTCAAAAAATTGGAGCATCCCAAGGCATATTGATGATACTCAGCAAAAACTCCTATCCTTGCAATCTTTCCTTAATCCAACTCTTATGGCTGATGAGATTAAGCAAAATTATGTCCTATTAAATTGCCTAAATAAAGATGAGGAAAATTTATGGCTAAAAAATATAGATTAAATTGGCTCACCATGGGTGATTTGAATACCAAATTTTTCCATACAGTCACTAACTTCTGTCATGATAAAAATTGCATCCGTGCCCTCAAGGATCCATTGTGCAATGAGTGGATTACTCAACAGGATAGCATCCATGATCATATATATCATTACTTTCTTTAATACTTTGATGTCTTTAAAGATCCAAACTGATTTTCGAATACCAATGCATAGTCACATTTAGAATAAACTAGCATCTGAGCAGCAACAACACCTTTCCACTTATTTTTTGAATTTAGAAATTAGGCTTGCCTTGTTTCATCTAGCCATTTTTAAGCCCTTGAGGCCACATGGGCTGAAATCGATTATATTCAAGAATTACTATTCTTTTAAAGGCTCATTGATCATCAATGCAGTCCATTCCTTTGTCCAAGGAAGTTTCTTATCAAAGCAAGTAAATATGACCTATATAACCCTAATCTTAAAGACCCAACACCTAAAATCTATTCATGATTATAGACCCACCAGTCTTTGTAACATAATATATAAGATCATTTTGAAACTACTCGTCAATAAGATGAAGCCCCTGGTAAAATGTCTAGTGTTGACGTATCAAAATGCCTTTGATCTTGCCAGGGCCATTTAAAACAACATTATAATTTCCTAGGAACTTCCTTATGCCATTAAATGTATAGACAAGAATAATATGCCCCGAGGTTATAGAGCGGCTTTAAAGTTGGACATGAGCTTATGATAAACTTCACTAGAGTTTTATTGAAACAATTTTGAGAACTATGAACTTCTCTGTTCATTAGGTCTAGATGATTATACAATGTATTTCAACAGCCTTTTACTCCGTTTTGGTTAATGGTAGCCCAACTGATTGGTTTGTACCAAAGCGTAGAACTAGGCAGGAAAATCCACTATATTCTCACTTGTTTATTATGAATAGAAAGGTCTAATCCAGTTATTTGGCCTTCCAATAATCAAGGGTTTTTATTCCAAGCTTTAAACCAAGCATTTTATAGATTGGTCACTAATCGCCTCTTCTTCACTGATGACTACTTCATTTTCTTTAAACTAGACCTTCACATGGTAAAAAAAACCTTAAGGATATGCTCCATCCATATCATGAATGAGCTAACAAAAAAGTAAATTTTTAGAAATGGGTTTTTAATCGCAACAGTTTGCACATATTCATTAATTTATTTTGCAGATCTTTCCCATTTAAGGTTAGTGAAGTTGTGACTTGATATCTGAGGGTGCATTGATTGTGACTCTCAAAGAATGTCTCTTTTTAGTTTTTAACCTTAAAGATTAAATCCAAATTGGCTTCTTGGAATTGGAGACTCTTGAATCCTTCAGGAAGGCTCACACTTGTCTTGACTTTTATTGCGATATACCGTATGTCCTTATTCCACATTCTGGTTACTATGTGTCTCTTTGTCTAAATCTTTTGTTAGATTCTGGTAGCTTGGGTTAGATTAGGGTCATGGTATTTATTTAATTAACAAATTTCTTATTTTTTTAATAAAAGGATTTGGTAGTTTGGGTATTTGGTAGGGGTATTCATGGTGCAAGTTAATGCGGTTTAGGGTCAAGCCCGTAACCACACCACATAGTAAACAGTTTTACAATTTAGAAACCGTAACCACACCGTTTTGTATACAAATCCGAATAAAACAGCACTGCATAAATGCGGTTTGGTTGCAGTTTTTTCACACCACAAATCTATCATACTAAATCAAAATAATTAATATAAGCACATAACATAGAGAAAAATAAAAAAATACAAATACAATTCAGTCCATAAAACCTACACACATAAGAAATACAAATTTCAAATAAGCCAAATTTATCATCCTAAATCCTACACACATAAGAAACATATTGTCTGTTTTCTATTACCAAAACACATAAACAAGAAACTCATTGTCTGCAACATTATATCATGACAGACTGTCAAAGCAAAGACTCATTCATCATACCTCAATATTTACACAATGATGCAAAAAAAATAATCTACAACCGAACATAACACCATTAATTTATTATATTTGAATGAGTTAGAAAAATAAAAGTAAAAAAAATATGCATCATTACGTAGAAGATGAATGCAAGAATAACATTTTAGTTACCATTCACATTAGTAGAAAAAGGAGACTTAGGTGGTTTTGCAGAAAACTCTATGAAAATGCAAAATAAACAATATGAATAAAATTTTCATAAGCATCAATATGGATTGGGCTTTCCTTTAAGTATTGGACTTTAATTTTTGATTTAAGAAATTAGTTTTAAATGATAGAATTATAGATTAAAAGGGGGAAAAAATTAGCCAAATAAGTATATAATTTTAATTTATATTGGATTAGATCTCTTCTATCAGGCCAGTGCGGTTTTTTCTGATTATAACATTCAAAATCCGTAACTGCACCATATGATATTCAGTTTTAAGATTTCTAAACCCGGATCATAACCAAAACCGCATAAAATCACATACCATCGGTTTGGTATAGATCGATTTATGCGATTTTGCGGGTTGACCAAGTTCCGTGCACACCCCTAGTATTTGGGATTTGAGGCTCTTCTAGCCAAGTTGTTCTAGAGAATTATGCATAAGAGCTTGCACTCTCTTGTGGTCTATGTCCTATTAGTAGGGGTGTAAGTAAATGGCCTTATCCCGAAACTCGATTTGAAATATCGGGTTAAGGTCGGGTTAGAAAGCAAAAAATGTGTACTTCGAGTTGACGTAAACTTGACCTAATATAAAGAAGAAAAAATCGGGCTGGAAATCAACCCGAATGACCTAAAACCCCTAACCCAGCCCATTTTCAAGCCATCAGCTCTTTCAATCCTTACCTCAACCCATCTCAGCCCAACCTTCAAACTGACTCCCTACATATAGAAAATCCTAACCCAGCCCAATTTCCTAAGCCTAACTAATTCCAAAATCATTAACCATGCCACTTAAGGCCTTTACCTTTCACTCTATTTTTCTTCAGTCGACTACTCTTATTGCCGAGACCCTCCCTTGCCTCGCATTTGCACTACAGGCTATCATCGGACAACCGGCCGCCATTCTTCATCTCGCCCTTGCATCATCGATGATCATTGGCCTTGCTCTCAGTCACCTCACCCTTACAGAGAAACACCAATGATGACAATTAGTTCCTCTTAGGTGGCTGTTATTCCCATATGCCTATACCATCTTCAACCTCACTTCCTCCAGTTTATGTATATAATGTTGAGACCTAACGTGAGATAAATGATGAGCATGTACTGTGGGCTGTGAGTGGGAAGTTTAAGAGGTAGAGGATAAAGAATTGTGGAAATAATTCATTTCCTTTTAAAGCCCTGAGATTTTAATCATTCAAAATTTAAAACAGGGAAGGTGTCAATGCATATACGTGAAGCTTGGTTGTGTTTTTCACTCAATCGGTGACCATCATTGTTGTTGCAGGAGGAAAGAGAGCGCCAGGGACAAAATGATGAGGTGGATGTTAGGTTGAACCGATCCAACCCAACCCTAACCTAATTTTTTTGAGTTAAGGTTGGTTTAGGGTTGAATGCTTCTATCGGGTCTATTAAGGTTAGGAATTGCAGGCTTTGAATAGGTCTGATAATTTATGGTTTAGATTTGAACTCGACCAAAAACCCGAAATTTTCAGCTCTACCTATCAACTAAATATGGAAAATAATGTTCATTATGCAATGCATGTTTAAGAGCCAATCCCAGTATGATTTGCCAGAGTTTTTCTCTATGGACGTGAGTTGCTTGAGTGGAACTTATGTTGAAAGGTGGGGGTTAAGAGTTCTATTAACATTTGGTGAGATAACTGGATTCATGGCTTTCCTCCCGAAGCATTAGCTTGGTTTGGTCTTGGTCCTAATACCTAGAGTCCTTCGCCAAGTGGAGCTTCTACTATTCAGGATCTTTTTATTCCTTAAACTACCACATGAAACCTTGATGTACTCTACCCCATCTTCCATGAGGATGTTATGGAAACAATTCTTCATAGGACTGGGTGATCCGTTGGTGATTTGAAAGATTGGCTGGTATAGGAAGGAGTTAGTGATGGGATTTATACCGCTAATAAAGATTATGGTGCAGTCTAATCCGTCAAAATTATCCAAGACACAGGTCCATCAGTTTTACCATTTTTTCAATTTTTTATCAAAAGATGATGGGCCTCTATTCTTCCTTAAAAATTCAAGGTGGCGTTTGGATATGGAAAACAGTTTTCTTTTTCCTTTTCTGCTTCTAGTTTTCATTTTCCAAGTACAATTTTCTAAAATGCTTTTTTAGAAAACATGTTTAGTTGTTTCCACAAAGAAAACAATTTTTTGGAAATGAGAAGTTGGAAAACATGTTTAGTTTAGAAATTTTTCTTCATAACAAGATTTTATATTTTTTCATGGTTAAAACATTCAAGTGTAGTACTTATATTAAAAAAAAGTTCATCTAATAAAAAGTGCTGTCATGGTCATAATATAAAATAAAAAAAAATACTATTAAGAACTAGAACTTTAGGATAAAAAAAATCAATTAAAATGTGGAGCTAACTACAATAAAAGAGAAATAAATTTTGTAAAATAAGAAGTAACAACTTCAAAATCCATAAATTAAACCTTTTGTATTAAGGAAAGATTATTTAAAACAATGTAACTATAAGTCTTGCTAGGCGAAATTCAACACTTAGGTATATGCAACTACTCAGCAATTCCAATAAAAACATTATTTTATCGTTACAACCAAAACATTGTAGCTTGGGCCTTAATTCACTCCTGTTGCGAAAATTATGATCTGATTCAGTCTGATTCTAGCACCTCTATCAATACTTGAGAGAACAAGTAACAATAGTATTCAGTTTCAGTCAACTACTAAACAATAATGATACTCACTTTAGAGTAGGTGGTGGACATGAGCTCAACCACTAAAGCAGCCTATATATCCTTAAAAGGAATCAAGGTCTGACGTAGTTCTACAATCAATACTTTTAGAAGCTAAGAAATCAATATACTCAATTTAACTCCATACTACAAGCATGTTAAGAACATAGCCACAAACTAACTTCCAACCCAAACCAAACCATACATAAGTATCATCAATGTAAGTTCTTCATACAGCAAGCCAAGCAAACAATTTAGAAGTGGAAGCCTTGATCAATCAGATTTGCCTTCAGTTTCTTAAAGACTTAGTAACTAACAATTAGTTCTAATTATAAATATACTCAGTTCACAATGAAATACAAGCAAGCAGCACATATCATTTTAAAAGACTAGAAAGTGGCATTGAAAAGTATACAGCAGTAGTACACAAACCTGTAGGGGAAGAACAAAACAACAACAACAAAGGACTAAACATACAAGGTGCACCTTGAAAGAAGCAAAAAAGAAATATAGAGCAGGCAACTAGTTTTATCCCACCTATAGGCTAAGCAAACATAGGCTATAAGCTAGCATTTAAACCAAAAAAATATTTGGTTAGAAGGAACACATATACTGTATATCTTCTTTTTTATGAAAAGCACATATATTAGGAAACAATGGGCCGATGGATATATAATTCAGAAAATATAATTATATTATGGAAATCTATTCGTAGTTATATATGCCCTATATATTAATTGAAACAAAAGAAAATGGAGATTACATAGTGACTTCACCTATAAGTGACTTTTCACATGAGCTTGGCAAATTCTAAGTTATAGATATTTGGGCTCTAGTCTATCTAGGTAATGGGGCTTCCAAATTGAATGTTTTTGTTTATCCACATATAAACACCATTAGCAAACATATACACACCATTAGCTATATACACAAATAAAGGTAGCGTTTGCATATACTATTTTCTGCTTTCAAAAGGAAGTTTACCCAAAAAATTCACAAGGAGGAACTGATTTTCCAATATCCAAATGCTAGAAAAGAAACTCTCTGATTCATTAAACCTACTGGATAATGTATAAGGGAAATGTTATCAACACTTGGATCATGTTCCCTTTCTTCTTCTTCTTCTTTTTCTTATTTTAAAGATCAGAAGAATAAAAGACAAGTAATAATATTTAACTCACTCCTTGAATATCATTTAAAAAAAATATGATGTATTAGCAAAAAATGAAAAGTTTCTTAGTTGAAACTCAAAAATCAAGTTGAAGAATTTTATCCAATCACCAGGGGCACATCATATATAGCATCTAACAAGAGAATCCTGCTCCATACTGGCATCTAAAAAGGAAAAGGATCATAAAGATGTTCAAACAATTATTCCTAGGAGAACTTAAAACCAAAAGAATTTCAAACACCTAGATTTGCCTAAACATATAAGTATCTGCAACTAATGGTCATCAATGAACCTAACATATGCAATGTTTGATATCTAATAGCTCTATGAGACCCAGCCACAACCTAGAAGTTTGCATATCTAATAGCTCCATGATACCCAGCCACTAGCAATGTTACAATTGGAGTCCTAATAGATAAAAGAACATACTGCCTTCCATTAGCGAATTTAGTTCTCAGAGACAAGTGAACCTTTTCAGGCATAAAGTAGACATGGACAAAGAAATACAAAATGCATAAAAAGAACACATAAAAAGGCAAAACAAATGCAAAATTTAATAGGAAATCCTTAAAAAAAACACAAAAAAAGAACACATAAAAAGGCTAAATAAATGCAAAATTTCTCATCTAAACACATAAAAGGAAAAATGCATGAAACCCAAGCAAACCCAATCATTAGCAAAAACCCATGAACTCATTTACTTGTCCAACGATTTGGAATCAAAGATAGAAAAATTTGGGTTTGATCAATGTCTGTTAAACAATTAAACCAGAAAAACTTTTCAAAGACAAAAGGCATACCAATTCTTATGGGACCAATTAATTGACATACGACCCAATACAAATTAATAATTATTTCTTTCTTTCTCTAAGACCATAACCTTGTATTTAATTAGCTAGTTATTTCTTTCTTTGAGACCATACATATCATCAAGAAAACAAATGAAATTTGGAAAATAATAGGTTCACATGAATTGACAAAAAGCTAAGATCATATGGGATTGGTCTGGGCTGGGTAAAGTATAATGAAAAACAAATTGAATTCAAGGAGAATTATTACAATTAGAGGGTTCAATTAATAAAATACCCATCTTATCATAACTTAATTAAGCATAAAATTAGCATAACATTGATTCATTAGTGCTACACTATAATTAACTTGAAAAAGCAGCTAGCTAGCTTGCTTCACAACATCATCACTACCAACAAACAAACCTGTTCTATCCATTAATGTCCTTTCAGAAAAAGGAATTGAAAAAACTAGAAGAAAACTCGACAAGAGTAGTCATCTAGCAGTAGATGTAGTGTATGTACTATTGTATAATAAAGCACAAGATCAAAGAAGGAAGAGAGATTACAATCGAGAGAATGAGATCGAGAGAAGGACGAGAGAGAGAGAGAGAAAGAGAGAAGGAAAGAGAGAGATCAAACCTAGATTGTCGCCGATGCCCGAGTATGGAGATGAAGAAGGTTGAAGGTCAAAGGTGAGGGAGGAGGTGGTCGATTGGGATTCGCGAAAGAGGGAGGCCATCGGATTTTTTTGTTTTCCAAAAATTGAAAAACAACTAAATCTAAGTTTTCTAACTCTTACTAACGTGGAAAATTGTTTTTCAAAAAAATGAAAAAAGAAAAAAATTTAAACTAAACATGTTTTCTTTTCATTTTCTAATTTTCAGAAAATTTTCTAGAAAATTCAGAAAATTTTCTGAAACTAATCACACCCAAAATTATTTGTTTGGAACTATGGTCATCATGCGCATCCGGTGAATGTGGATCTCTCGAAGAGAAATATGGTCATTTTTAGTGCAATCCAGATAACCAACTAGAACAACCTAGACAATTTCATAATCCTCACTAATCGCCTTCAAGCCTCCTTCCAAATCATGGATTACTGCAATACTGATTTGGATATTGAGGATGATATCCGCAAAATTTGTCTGATGAAAATCAGTTTTAGAAAAGCTTTCCTTCTAGTGGTTTGTCGTGCGAGAGTTATTTATGCTCATTGGTTGGCCATTGCGACTTTTAGGATTTCTTCTCTTCCCTAGTTTTTTTCCTTTCATTTCTAACTACTAACAAAAAAAATAAGTTCACCAGAGTGTGTAATTAAAATCTCAAACTACCTTTTTCTTATTGAAAAGAAAATTCACGTACTAATGGTTGAAAATTTCCTTTTAATATCACATTATAATGTTCCTTCTGTTAGTAGTGGTGGCTAGTGGGCTGACCCGAGCTTGGGCTGGGCTGGGGCGGTTCCGAGTTGGGCCGAGTTCATCCGATTTTAATAAATTACATTTTAATATGTTTTCAATCATTATTTGATAGTAATTTGATGAAATATATATATTTTTAGAAGAAACACCACCGCCGGTGCAAAATTTATTAATAAAAAAGCCAAATAGCAATAACATAATTTGGAACGTGCTTTACACTTGAAAATAGCAAAATGTTCCATGGAAAAAAAATGAAAAGGTAAAACTTAAGATATGTGCTTAACACCATAATCAGATCAATCACATTCTTTAAATTGTAATGAAAACCTACAATCTACTCTTATTGGTCATCATCAAAAGGAACCTCATTATCGGAGCTTTTAATATCTTATTTTCTTACAGCAGAAAACTACCAATTCTAGTTACAAACACAAACCAAACACAAACTTTAACGGCTTTAGGTGTGAGCCTTACTCGTTTCTCCGAGATGACTCGTTTTCCTACACTAAAGGTGGTTTCGGAGGCGACGGTTAAGACCGGAACTACCAAAATCTCTTGTGCCAGTATGAATAAGATCGGGAATCTTCCTCTTTTGTTCTTCTACCACTTGAGGATGTCTTTCTCATTGTTTTTAAATGAAGTGCGGAGGTAATCATCTCATTCTTTAAATCCCGGGTTTGTGGGTCTCAGTCGTTTGATTATATTCGCCGTTGGATTGAACCTTAATGATGAAGAGGAGGTGGAATGTCGGGCGGGTGTTGGATCGGATGACCTAACCTTATCAGAATGCTTAACGGGATAGAGTTTGTTTAACTCTATCAAATTGTGGTTAGCTTCAGCAGAAATAGCAAGTGCAGAAACTTATGCTTGACCTAAATATTTATGATAGTATGCTTTTAACAATTGTAGATAACCCATGATTTTGAAATTCGGATCTAATGCATATGCAACAAGATAAATTTGTGGGATTTGTTGAAAATAATCAAGTCATTTCTTTTGCATTGCTTCAATAGTTGGTTTCAAAAACTCATCGTTCTTGTATTGGTGGAAAACATAGATGTTGTTTATAAAATATAACATTGCTTGGTGCACTATTAGGTAATAAACCCCAGAGAAAAAGTTTGATGCCTCATAAAAATATTTAAGCAACTTAACTAACTTAAAACATTTTTCCCAAATCTCATCCGTTAGCCAGTCGCCTTGCACTTTTGAGTTCACAAAGCGAGTCAAAAGATTTGTCAATAGTTGAGCGTCATTTAACATTTCAAATGTTGAGTTCCATCGAGTTAGGCAATCAATTTAAACTTTTTCAAGAAAAATTCACCCAATTTTGAATACAAAACATTTTAAATTCATAAGCTAATTTGTTCCTTGTTTTAACAAAAAATAAAGCATTCCAAATTGGCTCAATTTGGTTTTGCAGTAGTTGTAAACCATTTTGGATACATAAATTCAAAATGTGACACAAGCAACGAACATGAAAAAATTTTCTATCAAGCGGTGATTTTATTTCTTTTATCAATTCTCTTACCACCGAATCATTGTTTGAAGCATTGTCAAAAAAAATAGACAAAACTTTATTGACAACAAAAAATTTACGTAAACTTTCAATAATGTAGTTGAAAATATTTCAACCTGCACGATCAGATTCCATATATTTGAAAGCAATTATCTGTTTTTGAATAACACATTCATCATCTATCCAATGAGCAGTGACATAATAATAATTTTCTCCTATTGGAGATGTCCACATATCATATGTAAATGACAGACAATAATCAACAGTAGAAAAATATGTTTGTAAATCACTTTTCTTAGCTTCATACAGTTTAAAGCTTTCTCTTATAGCTGTTTGCATAGATGTTTTTTATAAGCAGGATTTAGATTTTCTTAGATGAATCTTTCTAAGTGTTCATCCTCAGCTTGTTTAAATGGTTTTTTAGTAATCATAATCCAATTAATTAAATCTTGCCTAACAGTTTTTGGATTAAATCGAAAAATACCTAGACCACCGGAGTTGCCAACCCCGTCAATTGTGTTTGTCCACCGGAAATGTCGCCGATGTCTCCATGGACTTTGCTCAAGTGCCTCATGAAGGTGCCCGTCCCGGAGTTCAATTTATGTGCAAATTTGTTGTTACAATGTTTACACTTTGCGTACCTTGTTTTGCCTTCCCAAACTTGATCATAATGCGCCCAAACAAAAGCCTTCAAATTCCCACTCTTCACTTGACTCTACTCGGGTTGCTCGCTTTGTGGTGTCGGTTGGGACCCCTCGGCACCGAGATGGGTCTGTGGAATTTCCTCAACGTCATCATCAGAGAGTTGATTGTCAAGGCTAAGGTCGTATGCCGTCATGTCGATGTTTGGGTCATTGTCGGCAATTTCTTGTGAATGCGAGTCTCGATTTTTGCAAAACAAACGTCATCGCAAAAATGAATCGACCCCTGTGCCGGATGAGGAGAAGGCAACACTTTTGCCCATGCCGGAGTTCTTCCCTCTTTAAGCCATTAGTGGATGAAAATAATTGAAAAGATAGAGAGATGATTAAGAGGCAATTAAGAAAATATTAGTGAAAGATTAAAAAACTTGGAAAGAGATAGTAGAGAGAATGAGAGAATATTGTAGGAGATTAGAGAAGAGAAGATCGGTGTGAGGAAGTGTGGGAAGGAGACTGCCTATTTATATGAGAAGAAAAAATTAGTTTTACCAAAAAAACTCTAAAAAACTAATTGTTGACTAAGACTAAAAAAGTCTGGGGGCAAAAAAAAAAGTCTGGAGCCGTTTGGGGGGGGGGGTGTAATTTTACCATTTTTTTCAAACAATCAGAATCTGCAGGATGGGAAGCCGAATAGTAGACCTTGCTCGGCCGGGTCGTGGCCCTGTCCGGTCCAGTCCGGGTTTGAGCGGTTCATGGGCCTGTCCGTCTGATTTGGGCTCCCATCTTCTCCTAGACCCAAATTCACCCTGCCACCCTCCGAGTCCATTCCGTGTAGGGCGAGACCTGGGTTTGACTGAACCAGGCCAAGTTTGACTTGAATCAGGCTCGGATTGACCCGGCTCAGTGGCCACCTCTACCTGTTAGTGGCAAAAACTATTTATTGACACGTATACTTAATGGACACGCATCGAATACCGGAAAAAGTCTCAGAAAAAAGAAAACTGCAAAAGGCAGGCAAATACTAGGGAAGTAACAATGGCAGGTAAACTGTCACCCAAAAAATGGCAGCTACATGTGACAACAACTCTAAAACTTATTAAAGAAGACCTTCCCGTTCACTATTGACTAACCAACTACCCAAACATGCTGGTATTCATTTTATTTCAATTTCAAATTTTCAGTCTCTTTATATGAAGTAAGAACCCCAGCTAAAGCACTTTCTTCCTTCATATCCAGTGCAACAATGGCAGCTTCTCGGTTTCTCCTCCCTTTCCCTTTCATTCTCTTCTGCATTCTTTTCGCAAATCGGCCACTACCCTCTCAAGCAGGTAAGTGTTAATCCCCTTTATCCAGCTACCTCAACTCTTCTTCTTCTTGTTAGTTTTTTTTTCATTTGGGATTGTTTTCATTTGATTGAACACCCTTCTCGTTCATCTGTCTCTATGTTGATTGGTAATCTACTTCTGATTCGTTGTTCCGTTTTTGGGTTTCTTCATCTTTTTCTGGTTATTTGTTTAACGTTCAAACCTTGGTGAGATCTGGTTTCAATAAGTGGATCTGATTTGTTTCTTAATTATTAGCTGGTTAGGCAGTAATGTAGATACCCAGATCATACCAAGTTCATTGGGTTTGGGTTTTACTTGCCTGGTAACTCAGCATTGTAATTTTAATGTGTAGTAATTTTGTGGCATTGTCACTTGGAGAGATCTGTAGGTATCTTAGAGCCAAAATTTTGTTCATTTCAAGTGCTGGGTTGCGATTTAATTGTTGGTATTTCACATTTTACAATAGAATGTAACATAATCTGTGACTTTTGTTTTGGTCTTCCGCAAATGCAAACATATTTTTTTGGTCAATTTTTGAAATATCCTAAAATTCCCTATCCTCATGAACCTTAGATTACTCCATTGATTTTTGCTTTTTGTGGGATAGATACTTCTTCATTGGGCATTTAACTCTGCAGAAAGTTGAAACAAGAGAGATCAGTGTGACATATAGAAATCTGGGGACTTTCACGTGATCCACTGAGCACCCAGACAGGCCTATAATTGTGCTTTAGGATCATGGTCTCTTGCTCAGTGGCCTACTTGTGACCTGATTCTTGTGTTTTGTGTAAATGATATTCTGAAGCCCTTTTTTATGGTGAATCTGACTAGTAACTTTCTGAAAGCTGCATAAATCTACTTAGCAATGGGAGGATATTATACGAATGTTCTCTAAGTCAAATCGTATGTATTTGTTCACATGGACTTAAAGTTTTTTCTTTCCAATTTCCTTAAAACTTTGTGAAAATTTGGTCAAGCAAGCTGAATGTGTTGAGCATCGTGGCCAGGTTGAGATTATTGTATCATGTGTTCTCTGAAGAATTTCTGACCTCTGGTTGGTTTTGTTGTTTGGGAAAATGCTTTTGCATGGCCGTGGCTTCTTCTGAAAATTAATAGCAGTTCACAGAGACAGAATGAAAGCTGCATTTGACATTTTGTTTGTGGCACAGTAGCACCCCTGAAAATTTTGAACAGAAACTTTCCAATTTTATTAGCAGGTGAGGATGATAATCTTCTTCAAGGGATTAACAGCTATCGGGATTCATTAAACTTGAAAAGCTTAACGAAAAACAACAATGCTGCATGCCTTGCTGATGAAATAGCTCAACAATTCAAGAGTCAGCCCTGTACAAACAGCACTGGTGCCAACACAGTACCCGGCACCGAACCTCAGTTCTCCAACTATGAAAGCCTTCTAGCGAAATGCCATTTGAACGTTTCAGACACACGAGATGGAGCTGTCATGCCTGCTTGTGTTCCAAACCTTGTGCCATCCTTGGTGCTCGACAATTTCACACAATCTCAATACTCTGGGAATCTTAATGACACCAAGTATACGGGAATCGGGATTGGCTCTGAAGGGGATTGGATAGTCGTTGTTCTAACCACAGGTACAACTGGAGGAAGTTTTACTCCAGACACTGCGGGGACCATGGTTTCTCAGATTGGTCTGGTTAACTACTTACTGTTCTTGCTGATGGCTGCTTTCTTACTGCTATAAGCTTAGAGAAACATCATTTGTTTGGTGAGGCGTATTAATGATTTGAAAAAATGAGGGGACTTTGTTTCAACTGTTGGAAAAGATGGAGAAGTCGTGAAATGGCCACAATACAATGTTTTGTTGAGGCAGATGAATCTCTTCTTTCTCAGTTCCATATATATTTTTTCTTTATTTTTATTTTATTTTTGCACATAGTTAGCGGGGAGGATACAATAATAAGATACTATCATAATTCAGACATTTAATTGCTGACTTACACTTATTGTAACTTTGATTATTGTTGATTATGGTGCTCTATATTTTATAACAATGCTTCGGAGTCCCTTGGGCTCTCCCTTGCTATATGTATTTTTAAGTAAAAGGTGAAAGAATGGTTCACTCTGTGCCCACTGCTGGGCTCTTGCTATAGTGGCCAGTATAAATGCCTTCTCTGGCAAAAACCGGTCAAGGTATGCTTGAAACTGTTCTTATTGTAGCTAAACAATTTTTTGAACAAAGCACTTAACAAGTACATTCAAATCTTAGAGCTGTAATGACAACTATAAAGCTCTGATCACAGAGATAAATTGCAATCATAAAAGAAAGTTGGAAGCACTGTTCAATATACAAATGGGAAATATGATCAATAGAAGTCCTATATTCTAGCTGCCAAAGCTTAGAGAGAAAAACTCTAAGGCTATTACAAGTCTAAAACATGGCAATTATTCAACTGAACTCAATTTTCTTTAACTCAATCTATCTCATTGAACTTCATAAACTCAATTGATTTGCGTTATTGCTACACAAGATGGACACTATCAATGAGAGTTACCCAACAAGATAAATGGGATCAAGAGGCGTTTTTCAACCGCGTGGGTTTCACTAGAAGATACCTGCTTAGAGCAAGCATTAGAACCCATGTTGTCTTTGAGATTTTCTCTTTTACCATTAGAAGCAATGCAGAGCTCAGCACTGTCTTCAGGATCTGGGCCTGTAACCCTTTGTAGAAACCGAGCAGGCCTTCTCTTTTCCAGATGGAATAAAGAGCACCACTAATCGTCTTCTCGTTTCTCAAATTCTCTTCTTTGCTAGTCTGCTCTTCTGACTTTGCAGCCTGAATGATGACTTTACACCTGCCCAAGCAACCCTTGGTTTAGTTAATCTAAAACAGTGGCATGGTCTAGGATTTTAGCATTGTTGAATAAGTAATCTGTCCCATTGGTTGCAAAGCAATCGCTTCAAGGTTCAACTTGCTTTATACAAATGAGAAAAAAAAATTATGTTCCCATTATTTCAGTCTGAATATGGTCTAAAAACTGAAGGGACCATCAACTAATTCCATTGTTTTTTTGGTCCTTTTCTGTTGAGAAAGACAAAATCAAATTTTGCACCTGATAGCAGGATAAGTCAAGAAGGTAGCAACACACTTTGAGGCTGCCCCAACCACAAAAGCTGTGAAAGCAGAAAGAACCTCTGGAGATGAATCCACATTTGATTTTCTCTTCACCCTCCTTTTCAGTATCCTCTGTTTTAATTGATCAAATGCAGTATACTGCACAACAGAAAAATTACAGATTTAAGTACAGCCATTTCTTCTTTACATTTATTCTGGGTATATGGGGGATCAATCCTGCATGTTCTGATAACAATCGCAAGCCTTAACCATTAGGTCAAGGCTAGGTTGTTAAAGTTGGTCCACGTTGATTATTTAGGAGGAAAAATTTATTTTTCAAAAATAAAATAAAACATGAAAAGACACCTATACAGAAGCTGAAGAAAGTTAGGACATTTTACAAGCTCAAGATAAAAATACGTAGGTTAAGAGCTAGAGATTGTAAGACGATCAATGAACTCTGTGCGAGCATGCTCACCAAGAAGCAAATAGTAATCTTGACAAACAAATATTAGAAGAGCAGCAAATTCAACAACCTGGATTGCTGGATTTGTTGTAAGGAGAAGAGATATGCCTAACCCATCAAAGGCCTCACTCCAAGTTCCCTCTGAAAGTGTCTTCCAAAGACCTTTTGATTTCCCAAATTCACTTGTCTGCATCCTTGAAGATGCTGTATCCAAAGGCTGATGAACTAATGTTAGATCTACCAGTATGAAAAATCTCTAATGCAAACTGTTACAGAGGTCAGTAAGATAAAGGTTGTTTCTCAGCGTTCTTCTTTTAGTCACACTTTAGGTGATTGATGTACAGTTTGTCTGTGCGCATCTGCTTGAGTGGGTGGACGAGTACACTAGAAAATTACAAAAGATCCTTTCAATACACAAATAAAAGGAGGCCACTTCTTATTCCAGTAATGTATGGAAATTGGAATCCATCAGTGAGTTTTGTTTTCCCCTTCGCCTCCAATTTAAAATTTGAAGACAGGATCAATTGACATTCTTCTGTCAAAGTTTGAAACACTTATAGCTGCCGGGAAGCAGATGGTCACACATGGTAATCACAGTTAACAATGGAACTTATCTTCCAACAATCTGAAACAAATCCTCAGCCAAGAAAACTAACAGTAACAATATGCAGTATGAACCAGAAAATGACATGCAACACCTATTCAGAACATAAGCAAGAACTACAAAAAACCTCACTCACATGAGTAATGGCGACAGTGCAAGCCCCAGCAGCAACACCGATAACCAAGTTTGCTTTTGTACCAATGCTCTTGCTTCCACTTTTCTCCAAGTACAACCTCTTAAACAAGCTGTATCCATAGAAATAGACGAATGAAGAAATAAAGGAATGCAGATTCTTAGTTCCAAGGCCTTGGTACAATGAGAAAACTTGACGAGTTGCAATTGCTTCCCAGAGAACATCAGAAATTTGCCTGTACACGCCCAAGTATACAAGTAGAATAACCAGATATGAGATAGCTTGAAAAATGAAAATACTAGTATAATCATTTCAAAGGCCAAATAACCATAAAAAATTCACATTGAAGAGAGACTTCAATTGTGTTTGATCCGAACAAACTTCTTTTTGTTTTGGACGACACTACATCAACCCAACCCAGTAGAAAATCCATCATCAGAGAAACATAACAGATAAATTAAAATAACCATCTGCCTTGACATTTTCATTTCTCAAAAACAAACAAACTGGAAACAAATTAACTTCCCCTGTTCATATATGCCCAGAACACAGCATTTAACCAAGCCCAGAAAACCAGCTATCATGAAAGGGATTTAGAAAAACTTGAACGCTAGAGACCATCAAATTTCAAACAACTTCGGCAGCAATTCGATAAACCCGGAAGAAAGAATCAAACTTTACCTGTACTTTTGCTGGTTATGAGCTCTATTTTCAGCTTGATATTTAGACTTACAAGTGTCAAGAGGGTACAAAACGGTAGTGCTGACAAGGGACCCGATGGCTCCCGAGGTTGCCTCAGACAAAGATTCCAGATCAAACCCCATCTTGTTCCTCTTATTAAAGGCTACGAATTTAAGGTCAGCGTCCGAACATCCATGAACTAGTAGATGGGTAGGATCGAGGTTGGTGAGGCTTCAGTGATCGAATAGGATTGCACAAGGAGTAGACCAGCAGGAGAGGGAGTAGGGAGGAGGAAAGAAAGGGACACTGACGTAGAAAGGTCAAATGGGGCCAACAGTTTGGGAACAAAACGCATCTTCTTGGGGGACGGAAACGTGTCACAGAAAAGATAAATTTACAGATATAGTCCCAAATCTTTGTTTATTCATAATTTGATCCCTAAACTTCTTTTTTCTTCCAATAAATTCCTTTATTGTGCCATTTCATTCCTTCAAATCTGACGGAAGATACTTGACAGGCTATCCTTGTTGCCGCGACTCTCCAATCTAGCTCCCCTCACGTGCACTTTAGAGGCCACTATTTTTGTTGGCTAGAGCATATATTCATGGAAAAATGTTTGTCACTCTCTTCCGAACGTTTGTTGTCTTCGGCCACAAACCCACCGAGGAGTCTCCATACTCTGATTTGGCAAGCTTCCAAAACCTCATTCCCAAAGCTCCACACCCTTTTGGGGAACATTCTTCAGCCTAAGATCTCTTATGCCCAGTCCCGACAGATTGGAATGAAATTCTCTAAGCCATAACCAATTCACCGTTGCTCCAACACAATTTTCTTCATATCTTTTCCCAACTTCCTTGGGAACACGTGAAGGGACAAAGAGAAAAAAAATGGAAAAAGTGCTATGCTAAGCTATTCAAAACTGGCTTTATATGTGTAACCCTCCGCGTGCTCTCGAAATGAACTATGTTTTCCATAGACTCAGTTTATGCCTAAAGCTTTCCAAGAACCAAGACAGGTTCCTCATTTTTTAGGGTTACCCCAACAGGTGAAATTTAATGTGGATGCTACAGTGAATGTTACGAGTAGGGCAGCTGCTATTGGTGGTGTTCTTCGGGATGGTGCCAACAAGGTGTTGTGTATATATTTTTTCCGAGTTTGTGAATTTTATAAATGTTGTGGAAGTAGAAATATGGCAATAATGGAAGTCTTGAGAATTATGGATCAAAAGAGAGAGACACATTTCGACATATTGAAAGCTTGAGGAAGAGATTAACTAGTTGCAGCGTCAAATATATTCCAATGGAGGCTAATGAAGGTGCTTTGGCGAAACTTGGCATTGAAAGAACTTCTACTTTATATTTCTGGTTTGTGTGATTTTAGACTTGTAATTGTTTGTGACCTAGACCACGGCTGGAACAAAAGGGGGTTAGGAGGGTCCTAGGGGTGAGCATGGGTCGGGTTGGTTCGGTTTTATAGTGGAACCGAACCAACCCAAAATGGTCTCGGTTTCAAAATTTTTCTACCCAACCCAGAACCAAGAACCGAACAGAACCAGAACCATGGTTCTGGGTTTCTCGGTTCTGGTTCTGGGTTTCTCGGTTCTGGTTTTTGGGTTTTTCGGTTTATACCATATACCTATAACAACACCAAAATTCAATAAATCTACATCCATAATCAGTTTTATGACATATTCAACATAATATACAATTAAATTAATATTTAAATATACATACTTAGATACATTCAAAAGAGTTTAAAATGTTGTTCTTAAAAAAATGGTTCAAAAGAGTTACTTGTGGGGCATCTTTTATCTCAAACTAGTTTACTTTATTCCAGTAATTCTAATATTGGTATGACATTCAATATAGAAAACTGAGCCTTTAAGACCATCTTTTTCAGTATCAAAACCTAAAATATGTCGATGTCATAAATTTTTAATTTTGCATGACTCAAATGAAAAAAATATCATAATTGTGTCGTAAAGAGTAGTCTGGAATAAAAGATCGAAAGCAAAATGACTTAGGAGTGGTGGGTCTATGAAGCAAAGTGATTTAAGTGAATATGGAGAAATTTCGTAAATGATCCCACAACTTCCATACTGTTTCAATTTGGAACATCAGTTTAAGAGTTTAATATAAAAACACAAAATAACCATCATAATACTTCAAAGAAATATGTGTATATGTGTGTGTAGATATATTAGTAATACTATAATTTTTATTATATATATATCTCGGGTTCGGTTCCACCTCGGGTTGGTTCCATATGGAACCAGAACCAACCCAAAAACCATCGGTTCTACTATATGTGGAACCAACCCGAGAACCATGATCAATTTTTACCCAACCCAACCCAACCCAATGGGGGTGGTTCGGTTTCCGTTTCGGGCTTACCCAACCCATGCTCACTCCTAGAGGGTCCGGCTCTTCCTAAAATTGTAGAATACCTAGAATTTCCTCTAAAATTTAAAAATAAACATATTCTAGCCCTCCTTAAAATTGGTCAAATTCCCTTATAAATATTATAGTTTAGGATAAAATTTGTTTTGACCTCCCCTTTATTAAAAACCTATGCCCGCCCTTGACCTGGACTACATACTTTATTATGACATAAATCTTTCTTTGCTGTTCCAAAAAAAAAAAAAAAAATCTTTTTTCCCTAACACTCCACCACAACATGATCAACAATGATACTAAAACCCAATTCATTTTAGATTAACAAGGTCCTATTAACGCGTTTTAACAATTTGGTTCTGGTCATGCCCATGACCCAATTTGTAAAAAGACAAGGTTACCCTCGTCATCACCTCACATGCCAGACCAAATCGATCAAGCCCTGCCTGCGCCACTCTAACGCTGCCAAGTAGATGACTTTGCTTAGGCTTGCGTGTACCGCCTTGATTTTCTACAAATCACACCTCGGTTCATCTAGATTTTCCGATTAGGCTTGCTCTAACCGATTAACTGAAAGCAATTGTTGCTGGTGATCGATTGACTACCCTCACCTCCTTCAAGTATAATCTCTGCGACCCACTTGGTCCCCTCGTTGGCTAGGACCCTTCCACTCCCTCCGCCCTATGCGACCAGTGCAATCGTCTACTATGACTGCCGCGTGCGCGAGTGCTGCTTGCTTTGCCTCCTACTTGCCGGCTCACTTACTCACCGACCCCCTTTCCTCACCTAGATCTGCAAACTCAACCTCCACTCCAACTACTTTAATGGCCTTATCCCCGAGTCCCTCTCCCAGTGCTCCCTCCTCCGCGGCGAACAACTCCTTCTCTTGCTCCAAGCCTTTGATTGCTATCTTGGCAGCAGGAAGGGCGAGAAAATAAGTGGCAGATTTTGTAATTTTGTGTAATTGAAGGCCCAAAATCATCTGGTTAGAAAACGGGTCCAAATGAATGATTAAATAACAGGTTAATGCATGTGCGTTAACTTGAAACGAACAGCTTGTAAAGCATTCTTTTCTCATGCTATTTTTTATTCGTTGGGGCAGATCATCTCAATCATTGTCCCCTTTGATGCTTAAATAACATGCACCTAGTAAGAATATATATAAAACATTATCTATAAGAATGACCAACGTTTGTGGGTAGTAATCACTTTGAATTTGCATTATTGCAATAAGTGAAGATTTTACCATCGGGTGCCACTTCTATGGATTATGATTTAAAAATGCTAAAATATTTTGGATTGAGTTTCAAAATAGTGGGCCATTCTTCTGTCTCGCAACTCCACTTTGCAAGATCTTATTTAGCCCATTCTTCCGTTTCAAAGTTAATCCCCTGACCCTTTTTGTCAAGTTTGGGGGAAACGAAAGTGGACCCAGATTTCTCACACACCACAAATTTTTGTAATTACTAGTTGATGGTGCCTGGAGAAGTTCTTTAGGTTTGGAAGTTGTGACTTGGTTATAGATGGGAGTGAATGCTCCAAGATATCAAGGTGGTGTTGTCTGGCAGGATTACAGGCCAATTTGGTCTTCAATTTATGATGCTTCTACTGCAGCAAAGATTGAAAAGTAGTGGAGCGCCAAGCCAGATTTGACCGCCAAGTACAAAAGAGAGACCAAACCTGAGACACTCGATTCCATCGAAAGAAGATATGATTTACATCTTTGATTTTACTGCTGTATAAGGGGCAGTAAGGGTACACCTGATGCACTCTCCAGATGGCAAGGTTCGGATTTGTAGGCAGCTTGTCCTGCACCGCTCTCCAAGTAGAGATGTTGAGTTTAATCGGAATGAAGTTGCTCCAAAGAGAGGACTCCACTGCTGTTAAAACTTGATATTGTGTTTTATCAATCAACCTCCTTAGGGATAAGACTGAATATGCATCTGCTTGATTTCGATGCCAAGAAACCAGTTCATCTAAAGCCAAGCTGGAAGGAACCTGAAAAGTTTGGATGAGAAGGATGAATTCTTGTAACTGCACCTCTTCCCAACTTCTTAATTGTCTATGCCAATCCTTACCCCCAACACCAATCTCCGTCCCAGCTTATCCTCCTTTCACTCACGAAACAGCTTCCCATTCTTTCTAATGCATAAAGACTAGGAAATTTAGAATGAAAACTTTCCTCACCTACCATCCTTCCAAAATTTAATGGATCGACCACCCCTAACTTTTCACCTAAATGAACTCACAAAATTAATTACTAAGCTCTCAATCTCGTAACCCACTTTTATAATGTCCCCCAAATCATACCCTTACTACTCCGGATATTCTCTACCGAGGAACCCTTCTTTCCATACAAATTTACTGGTACCCTCCTCTATAAGGATCCTACCACAACTTTGAAGCGCCACCATCATTTATCAAGTACTGCTAAATTCCTTACTTTTAAACTGCCATGCACAAAAGCCCGTCCTCCTTTCCTGCCAACACCTTGCTCCATGCAACCCATCCTATTTTCCTACCCACCCCATCGTCCCTCCCGAATGAAAGAATTTCTCCAGCACTCAAGAGAACGTAGAACACTCACCAGGGCCCGGAAAACAGAGAAGTAATACAGGGTTAGGCTACCTAACATAGACTTCACCAAGGAAAGTCAACCTCCTGCCAATAACAAATTCGCTTTCCAAAGGCTGAGTCTGTCCCTTATCTTTTGAATTATTGGATGCCAAGAGTTTACCTTACTCATACATGCTCCAACAGGTAAACCAAGATACATGAAAGGTAAGCAATCCGCCTTGCAGTTTAACAAATTTGCGGCCAGAAAAATATCCGCATCCAACACACCTACTCCATATAGTCTGCCCTTTAACATATTCATCTTTAAGCCTGAGACTAACTGAAACAATTTAGAATACTCGTATAATTAAGCATATTCTCTGTGCTCCATTTACCTACAAAAAATGTGCAGTCTGCGAATTGTAGATGAGTTAATTCACAACTTTCTTTGCCAACCTTGAAACCTTTAAAAATCCCCTTTCCTTTTGCTTCAAGTAACATTACATTCAAAGCCTCTGCCACGATTAAGAATAAGAAAGAGGGAGAATGGATCCCCTATCTTATACCCTTTTCCATGTTGAACTCTTTTGCAAGAGAGTCATTAATAAGAACTGAAATATCCAATATGTTGTTCTAATGGTTTCAAAAAATCTAATGATGTCGTAATCCACTTTTGGGAATTATTACAGTTTTGGCTTCTTACTAGTTTCGTTCTAATGCTCTGTATTTTATGTAGGACAAAATAACGAATAAACCATTGATGTTTTGGGACGGGCTCGAATCGACCACTAATGTTTTTTCAATCAAATAAACTACTGACGTTATTCAAAACGACAAAAATAAACAGCTAACGTTATTCAAATGACCCAATTTACCAATTCCGCTTTGAAATATTGCAAAACTCCACCATTATTTTCTTTTTTTTGAAATTGACTAAATATATCCACTTGGTTTGAAATAATCCAAATGGGCCATTGTTGCCTAGGCCCCACTGGATCTTGTAGCAGCCTCCCTCGTGTCACTGGCATCTAAAATGAAACAAGAGCCTGAGCTTGCAAGTCAAATCCTCTGCCTCACCAATCTTGCCACCATTGGATGTTCATCATAGCTACTTATTATTGCCCTCACATTGCTGCAGCAACCCAAGCCCTCCATGAGTGTCACATCACCACCATCATTGTGAATCGAAGAATGGAACCAAATCTTGTGAATGGTGAAAGGCTATAAAGATTCTGACCATGGTGGCAGTGAATCAAAAAGTGAGCTCGTATGTGGTGTTACCGCTGGTGAGTAATGAGGAGGAGTTATGGGTGCATGTTGTGATTGCAGTGGTGATGGCTCCGAATGTAAATACATCAACTTCGGTGGAGAGGCGCTGGGAGAATAAAGTGGAGACAGTGGTTGAAATGTTAGATCTATAGACTTTAGAGGTATTGAGAGTAGAAAAAGAAAATATAGGGAATAAACTTAACATTTCATGCTAAGATTTCATTAGACTTAATGGTTAAAGTTACGAAAGTGGCTGATTTAAGCAAACTAAAAAATGTTATTGGTTTATTTGGCAAAAAAATTAGTGGGTGAATTGGCCAACTTGAAAACGTTAGTTGTTTATTTGTTGCTTTTTTCTTTTATGTAATATTATTAATAAAGTCTCACTGTTTGAAAAAATATATATTGGATTTTAGAAACCCTAACTAACCTTAACACTTTGTCTATGATTGTTTTAATGATGGCACCATAAACAAAATTCTTGATATTACCACTACAGCAAAACTTTAAAATAGCAACAGCAAGAACCACCATATTTTCAATGGCCAACAAGACAGTGGCAAAAACAATGGTAAAAAAGATTCTGAAAGTTTGTGGTGATTATCTAGCCACTATCTGTAGTTGATTGCCAAGACAGCCACTAGGACGGTTGTCATGGGTGACCATCTTAGCCACCACTTTTCTAAGGGCCCTATGTTTTGGTCGCCAAACGGTCGTCCAAGTGAAAAAATGAATAGTGACCTAATTGTAAGTTTTTTAAGTTAAAGCAAACATTTTAGAACTACAAGGACTAACTTGACAAGTGCTACAGAAAATTGGCTAAATTTGTAACACAAAAACAAGTTATACGAGGTGTATAAGTTGTATACAATTACCAACTTTCTATTTTTATTTCTATCTCTATACCCTTTTTCTCACGTATGTCCTCTCTCTCATTTCTCTCTTCCAAACTATAGCGAATGTTTGTTGCTGCAGCCTTAGAGAAAGTTTTGGCCACCGTCCTATGATAGCTCTTGAGAAGTCATTTACATGGTTTGATTCCAATTTTCGTTCTCTTTAACTTTTCCTAAAGAAATATCTTCAAGTTTGTGGCAACGTCGGGTTTTCTGGAGTCGCCACCAATCCGTTTACCTAGGTCGATTGGTCACCTTAAAATTGGTCTGCGAGAGTTCGGGGATCGGGAGTACGGTTACGCTAAAACAGTATTGTTAGAGCGCCCAAAATTGGCACCTTAGTTGATTTTAATTTTGTTTTACTTTGCTTTTAAATAATTTTCAGTTAATTTAGAAATTTTAACTGAATCAGTTAAAATGTGGATTTTTAAGTTAATTTTATACTTCCGAACCATGGACTCTGCCGAATCATTTGGACACGGAAGATTTGGATTCCGAACCATGGACTCTGCCGAGTCATTTGGACACGGAATTTGATGAAATTTTAATCAATTTAATCCATATTGTAAATATGGATTTTTACCTTTTTATTTATTTAATTTTTTAAAAAAGTTAATATTTTCCAAACCGTAGATCCTGCCGGATCATGCGGATATGGAAATTATTTAGAGTTAATTATTTAATTATTATTTTATGGAATTAATTATTAGTTTAACTTATAAGTCCTTTTTTATTAAATTTGTTAATGATTTAAAAAAAAATCTTTCTTTTTTATATCTTATTATTCTTTTCTTTCTTTTCTTTTCTTCTCTTTGTCTTTTTGATTTTTATCTTTCTCTTATCTTTCTTTTTTTTCTTGTTTAATGAAGGATATTTATTATTTAAAGAATTACTCAATTTATAAAAGAATTAAAAAAATAATTAATTTTTTTTATTTAATAAGAAGTTAATTTAAAGGAATCAAAGAGTTTAAATTCTTTGATCATGGTACGGGGCGTTGTTACTCAGCCAGACCCTCTTCACCAGGTGAAGCAGCTCAAAAGCGGGCACGAGACAGTTTCCAGCCAATATACCATGAACTAAAAAATTTTTTTTTTTGACTTAACGACATGGTTCAGATTTATTTTACATATTTTTTATGGCTAATTTCTATAAAATGAAATGAGTTTAACCATAAAATAAAGAAAAATTAAATAACAATAAATAAAGTGGAGGTTTTCTTCTTTTTTTTTTATTTTATTTTTTTTATTTAATACCAGGATTTTATTTACCAAAGAAAACAAAAGAGTTAAAAAAAATCTTGATATTCATGTATTTGATTGATTTTTGTTGTTTGATAAAAGATAAACCAAAATTAATTATTCAAGAAAAGATTTATATAAAAAGTCTTGATATTTATACATATTTATTTTTAAGCTTATTTTTTTTAATTTGATAAAAGATGAACCAAGAAAGTAATTATTTAATCAAGGTTTTATTTATTTAATGAAGAAAACTAAAGATTTATATGTATATTTTTTTAAAATAAAAGTAAAGTCTTAATAAAAAGGTGAATCAAAAAGTAAACAAAACTTTATTTATTTAATGATGAAACCAAAAATTTATATGTATATTTCAAAAAGAAAAGTCTTAATATTTATTTGTTTTATTTTTTTATATAAAAAAATTAAGCAAAAATGATTATTTAATAAGGAAACTAAAAATTTATATGTATATTTTAAAAAAATAAAGGTAAAGTTTTGATATTTATATAATTTATTTTAAAAAAAAATATTAAAGAAATCAAAGATTTATATGTATATAAAGAAAAGTTTTTTTTGATATTTATATGATTTTTTTATGTTCTTTTTGTTTGTTAAAAGATTTTTTTTAATTTTTTAATTTATAAATACCTCTAATTAATAAGTAAAGAGATTTAATTTTTTTTATTATTACCTTTATTTGAAATCATTTGGATAAAATTTTATTTAATAAAGGAAACAAAAAGTTGTATATTTTTATTATTTTGAAAGAAATAAGTAAAAAAAAAGTAAAATATTAGCCCAAAAAAAATTTTACTCTTTTATTCTTTTTATTAATAAAGAAACTAAAAAGTTATATTTTATTATTTTTCTGGATAAAGAGATAAGTAAAAATATTAGTTCAAAGTTTTTTTATTTTTTATAATAAAGGAAAATTTATTTATATACTTTATTTAAAAAAATATTTTATATATTCTATTTAAAATATTTTCCAAGCCATGGATCCTGGCGGATCATTTGGACATGGAATTTAATTTTTATTAAATTGTATTAATTATTTAATTAATTATTAATTAAAAATCATTACTTTTAAAGATATATTTGAAAAAAGAGATTTATATTCATTTATTTATTTATTTATTTATTCATTATTTCATTATGTTTGTTTATTAAAAGGAATAAAGGTTATGTCTCAAAATAATAAAAGATAGTTGTCTCAAAATGATAAAAGATAGTTGTTTTTTTTTATTAGTGATTTTTGTTAGCCTTTAAAAATTATTCTCATAAAATTCCCTTTTTATTTTTTTAATCATAAAAAAAAAAATAATAATACAGTGGGGCTTTTTGGCCATTCACTTTAATAACACAATAATAATAAAAGTTAGCACAGTTAATATGGTTAGTTGTTAATAACAATAAAAAGAAAAGTTAGTAAAGTTAGATTAGTTGTTAATAACAATAAAAAAAAAGTTAGTAAAAGTTAGTAAAGTTAGTTAGTTGTTAATAACAATAAAATAAAAGTTAGTAAAGTTAGATTAATTAGTTGTTAGTTGTTAGTTGTTAATAACAACAATAAAAAAAAGGGTTAGTAATAAACAAATAATAAACAAACAAGTAAAAATTAAAAGGGTTAGTAATTAATTCTGCAAGAACAAAATAAAAGGTTAGTGACCAAAGTGAAATAAATTAAAAAGATGAAGGATTAAACGAGAGTTGTACCTTTTTTATTTTGAATTTGAATTTCCTGTTAACAGGAAACGTGAAATCGCGACGGCAGGGGAGGGCTGCTGGGGGCGACGGCGGGCCAGGCGACGGGGCGGCGGGGCGACGGCGGCAGGGCGGCACGGCGGCGGCATACGGCGACGGGCGGAGGGCGTGGGAGTGACGGCGACTGCGGCGGCGGCTGAGGCGGAAGGACGACGGGCGGCAGGACGGCTGGGCGCGGCGGCGGAACGGCAACGGCGGCGGCGACGGCGACGGCGTAGGAGCGACGGCGACGGCGAGACGGCGGCGGCAGGCGACGTGGCGGCACGGCGGCGGCGACGGCGACGGTGACGGCGGGGGAAGCGACGGCGATAGCAAAAGAAAGAAAGAGAAAACGGAGGAAGAAGGTAGTCGAAACGTAAGAAAAAATAATTTTGGGACTGTTTTGGCAGATGGAGGAGAGGCTAGGACTAAGTCTTCTATTTGGCTTTTTGTTAAACGGAGCTCTGAACTTTTTTCTCTGATTTTCTATGTGTTCAGCACTGAATTTGGGGGGGTATTTATAGAAGGAGCTTGGCTGAACTGTGGACGGATAAATTAATAAAAAATATCAAACTTATCTTTTAAATTGGTAAAATGACAGTTTCAGTCCTTTACGTTACTCCAGCTCTGGATAAGCTCAGAAGCTTCTGATTTTGACAATTTTAACGTTTTCTGTCAATTTGGGCCAGAAACGTCCGTTTAGGCCCAAAATTGACGCGAAAAATTACCCAAAGCTCCTGAAACTTTCAGAATTTGTCAATTTTGTCCGAAACTTCTCAATTTTGTCATTTTTACCTCAAACTTTTAATTTTTTTGTCATTTTTTTCTGAAATTTTATTTTTATTTCAAACACATACATATTCACACATATTATTTTAAATCAAATCTTCTCAAAATAAAAATATATTTTAAACTAATTAACATAATTAAAATTTTTTAGTAATAATAATAACAATAATAATAATTTTTTTAATTAGTTTTTTTTTATTTTTTTTTTAATAAAATTTTTAAAATTTTTTTTTTTTTTTTAAAAAAAAAAGGCCGGACGAAATTGGGTGTCAACAGCTGCCCCCCTTTGCATGCTTCATGGGACATGATGTATGCAAAGTAGTTACCAAATTTCGTCCGTCTTAGCTAGCCGTTGAGAACCTTCTCGTCGCCTAAACCATGTGGTTAAGGAAAATTCTTTTAGAGCCTCTGCGATAAGAACTCTCTTATCGTTGAAGGGAAAATTTGATAATTTTGAGGTTAAGGGTCCTACCTTAGAACCTCGACGATAGGAACTCTCCTATCGTTGAAGAAAAATTGATTGATTGATTTTGAGGTTAAGGGTCCTACCTTAGAACCTCGACGATAGGAACTCTCCTATCGTTGAAGAAAAATTGATTGATTGACCTTAGAGGTTGAGGTTAAGGAACTCTCCTTAGAACCTCGACGATAGGAACTCTCCTATCGTTGAAGAAAAATTGATTGATTGATTTTGAGGTTAAGGAACTCCTCCTTAGAACCTCGACGATAGGAACTCTCCTATCGTTGAAGAAAAATTGATTGATTGATTTTGAGGTTAAGGAACTCTCCTTAGAACCTCGACGATAGGAACTCTCCTATCGTTGAAAAATTGATTGAAAATTGATTGATTTTTGAGGTTAAGGAACTCTCCTTAGAACCTCGACGATAGGAACTCTCCTATCGTTGAAGAAAAATTGATTGATTGAGGTTAAGGAACTCTCCTTAGAACCTCGACGATAGGAACTCTCCTATCATTGATTGATTGATTTGAGGTTAAGGAACTCTCCTTAGAACCTCGACGATAGGAACTCTCCTATCGTTGAAGAAAAATTGATTGATTGATTTTGAGGTTAAGGAACCTACCTTAGAACCTCGACGATAGGAACTCTCCTATCGTTGAAGAAAAATTGATTGATTTTGAGGTTAAGGAACTCTCCTTAGAACCTCGACGATAGGAACCTTCCTATCGTTGAAAAAAAATTGATTGATTTTGAGGTTAAGGAACCCTCCTTAGAACCTCGACGATAGGATATCGTTGAAGGAAAATTGATTGATTGAGGTTAAGGAACCTTCCTTAGAACCTCGAGCGAAATTTATATGAAAGCAATTAGAATTGGAATAATTTTCTTCGAAAGTATGAATTTGCATAATAGGCGAGTGCGAAACTTTAGACTTCGATAAAATGAGTGAATCTTGATGATGACAATATCGCTAACAAATTATGTAAAGGGAACGGATGTTTGGAATCAATATCCAGGGTTCATCTAATATTTTCTTCAGTAAATATAGATTCGCTTGAGAGATATGTCATCCAAATAAGGTTGAAGCTTAACTACCCCAAAATGTTATGCCTAGTAGACCTAATAGGATGCGTCTCAAGAGCAATAAAAATTACTCTTTGCTCAGCCATTCCAACCTAAAGGCATTGTCCTATGGTTTTAATATCAGCATGGACGAGACTATCTTATAAGATAAAAGAAAGAAATTCCCTGAAAAGAAAAACTAAAACACAAAAGAAAATGCTGATAATAAAAGTAAAGGACAAGCAAAACGGATCGGATCGCTTCTTCTTCCACAATATTTCAACAGGGTTAGTAGAGGACTATTATGGGATCGAACTGTTCGGGAAAGACTGTCGCGTCCAGTCTATCTGAATCATTGCTGGATCTGGTTCAGGAACAAAAGCTTGCATTTTATCAAGTAATTCTTCAGCAGTTTTTGCAGATATTAGGATTCGTCATGCTACTCTTGATATAAAATTCTTCTGCACTGCATAATCCACAAAAGATATTAGACCTGTAAAGAGATCGTTAACATTCAAAAGCCCAATAGGTTTCTTGTGCAAATTAAGTTGGGCCATGGAAGCAATTTGGAAGACTTCTCCCAATGTACCAAAACCACCTGGTAGAGCGATAACAGCATCAGCATTAAGAAGCATTTGTAACACACGCTCTTGCAAATTTTTAACCACTAATTCTTCTCCAATCGTGCCCCCAGAAACAAATTTCAGAGATCCAGGGATGATGCCTAGAACTTGGCTTCCTCCTAGAGATGCTGCTGATGCTACACCTCCCATTAATCCGACACTACCTCCTCCATAAACTAAGTGTATTTTTCGCTCAGCTAATACACTACCTAAATGGTTGGCTGCCTTTAAGTACTCTTCATCTTTTCCAGGAAAAGCTCCAGAAAATACACAAATAGAGTACTCTTCATCTTTTCCAGGAAAAGCCCCAGAAAATACACAAATACTTCGGGATTTACGAGTTGAGGTTTCCTCTATTCCTATCCTTACACTTGTGAGAAAGAGGATATATTTATAGAGATGAAGAGATAAGGCAATAATTTTATTTTCAAGAATGGATACATTATTGCTAGCTATACACAATAGTCACGAGTACGACTCTGGTCAGGTATGGGTACACTATCGTTAAAAGAGGAGGAAAATTTTCAAAATAGCTGCTAGCATGTACAGTATCTTGTTTTTCTGGTACATGTCCCATGAAGCACGCAAAGGGTAGGCAGCTGTAGACATGTCCAATTTCGTCCGACTTTCATTAGAGAAGGAAAATTTCAAAAATGTCATATATACAGTATCGTGATTAAATTAGGAAAAAATTATTGTCAGAAGAAAAGGAAAATTTTAAAAGTGGCAGCAATATACAGTAGTCATGACTATGACTCACGTCAGGAGTGGGTACATTATTGCCAAAAGAGGAGGAAAATTTCAAAAGCGACAGCTAGCATGTACAGTAATCGTGACTTTGGTTCACATCTTCCATTGGCCTTACGTCCAGTAACGGTTTTTCTATGAATCGGCGATTTGCATCCCATCTAGTTTTCTCACAAACTGGCAAACAGGGTTGTTTAAAGTTAGATTCCCAAGACTGTAACGATCTCGTTCTTTTTGGAAAGTCATCCATAAACCGACAATCTCAAATTGCATCATTCCGCAAGAGTGTGCTTCAAGAGTCTCTCGGATATCCTCCAGAGATTCCTTACGTATGCCATTCTTAATGAATTTTCTTCTATCTTCACGATTTCTGGTGATCATCCCTAAAGAACGACATTTATTTGCCGCAAATCCACCATCCACAATTATGACAGACATCTAGCCTCATTGCTCTTCTCTTTTTGGCATAAACGCTTTTACCAAAGCCGGGTATACGAGAGAAAAATGCATCTGGAACTTCACCAGCCGAACGAACCTTAGCTTCGATTAGCCACCGCACATTATCAGGAATGCCTTTGTGCATAAATACTCTGAATCATTCACATCTAGCTTGATAAATCTTTTTAAGAACATTTATTGGGAGGGAAAGAAAATACTTTCGTAGGGCGGAAAGAGAAGACTCCATTGATGAAGGAGGAATTTAAGAGAAGAAAGAAAGAAATTAGTTATTGTAGGAAACGGAAATAACTGACTGTGTGAGTCACGGAGTGCCGTATCCAGAAAGAAGAACATGCATTTATAGCGATAAAAGGATAACGTGTTTATTACGCTTACAGAAGCAAGTACATTATTGTCAAAAGAAAAGACAAATTTCAAAATGACAGCTCATATGTACAGTAATTGTGACTGTGGCTCACATCTTCCACTGGTTTTACGTCCAGTAACGGCTTCAACGCCTTCTATGAGTCGGGGATTTGCTTCCCATCCAGTTTTCTTACAAACTGGCAAACAGGGTCGTTTAAAGTCAGATTCCCAAGACTGTAACGGTCTCGTTCTTTATGGTAAGTCCTCCATAAATCGACAATTTCACCTTGCACTCCTCCACAAGAATGCGTTTCAAGAGTCCCTCGGATATCCTCCAGAGATTCCTTACGCAGGCCATTCTTAATGAATTTTCTTTTATCTTCACGATTTCTGGAGATGTATCCTAAAGAGCGACATTTAGTATTGCAATTCCATCATCCACATTTATAACAGACGCCTAGCCTCTTTGCTCTTCTCTTTTTGGCATAAGCACTTTTACCTAAGCCGGGCATACGGGGCATAAATGCATCTGGAACTTCACCAGCCGAACGGACCTTAGCTTCAATTAACCACCGCACATTGTCAGGAATGCCTTTGTGTATAAAAACTCTGATTCTTTCACATCTAGCTTGGTAGATCTTTTTAAGAACATTTATTGGGAGGGAAGGAAAGTACTTTCGCAGGGCGGAAAGAGTAGAATCCATTGATGAGAGAAGAATTTGAGAGAAGAAAGAAAGAAATCAGTTATTGTAGGAAACTGAAATAACCGACTTTGAGAGTCACGGAGTACCGTATCCGCTACTTAACCGGAAAGAAGAACACGCATTTATAGCGATGAAAGGATAACGTGTTAATTACGCTTACAGGAGCAAGTACATTATTGTCAAAAGAAAATGCAAATTTTCCAAATATGACAAATTGTATGTACAGTAATTGTGACTGTGGCTCACATCTTCCACTGGTTTTACGTCCAGTAACGGCTTCAACGCCTTCTATGAGTCGGGGATTTGCTTCCCATCCAGTTTTCTTACAAACTGGCAAACAGGGTCGTTTAAAGTCAGATTCCCGGGACTGTAACGGTCTCGTTCTTTATGAAAAATCCTCCATAAACCAAGAATTTCGCGTTGCACTATTCCACAAGAATGCGTTTCAAGAGTCCCTCGGATATCATCCAGAGATTCCTTACTCAGGCCATTCTTGATGAATCGTATTTTATCTTCTCGATTTTTGGAGATCATTCCTAAAGAACGGCATTTAGTATTGCAAGTCCATCGTCCACATTTATGACAGACGCCTAGCCTCTTTGCTCTTCGCTTTTTGGCATAAGCGCTTTTACCTATGCCGGGCATACGAGGCACAAATGCATCTGGAACTTCACCAGCCGAACGGACCTTAGCTTCAATTAACCACCGCACATTGTCAGGAATTCCTTTGTGTATAAAAACTCTGATTCTTTCACATCTAGAATGGTAGATCTTTTTAAGAACTTTTATTGGGAGGGAAGGAAAGTATTTTCGCAAGGCAGAAAGAGTAGAATCCATTGATGAGAGAAGAATTTGAGAGAAGAGGGAAAGGAATCAGTTATTGTAGGAAACTGAAATAACCGACTTTAGAGTCACGGGGTACCGTATCTGCTGCTTAATCAGAAGGAAGAACACGCATTTATAATGATGAAAAGGATAACGTGTCGATTACACTTAGGGGAGCATGTACATTATTGTCAAAAGAAAATGCCAATTTTTCCAAATATGACAAATGACAGCTTATATGTACAGCAATCATGACTGTGGCTTTCATCTTCCACTATTTTATGTCCAGTAACGCCTTTAATGCCTTTTATGAATCGGGGATTTGCTTCCCTTCCAGTTTTCTTACAAACTGGCAAACAGGGTCATTTAAAGTCAGATTCCCGGGACTGTAACGGTCTCGTTCTTCATGAAAAATACTCCATAAATCAAGAATTTCACGTTGCACAGATCCACAAGAATGCGTCTCAAGAGTCAATTGGATATCATCCAATGAGTCCTTACTCAAGCCATTCTTGATGAACCGTATTTTATCTTCTCGATTATTGGAGATCATTCCTAAAGAACGACACCTAGTCTTACAAGTCCACCTACCACATTTATGGCAGACTTGTAATCTTTTCGCTCTTCTTTTTCTGGCATAAGAACTTTTGCCAACACCAGGCATGTAAGACGCAAATGTCTCTGGGATTTCACCTGCCAGACGAACCTTGGCTTCGATTAACCACCGTACATCTTCAGGTATTCCTTTGTGCATCAGAGCTCTTAATCGTTCACAGCGAACTCGGTAGATCTTTTTTAGGATGTTCATTGGGAGAGAGGGGGAAATACTTTCGCAAGGCAGAAAAAGTAGGATCCATTTTCTAGGAGGAAGTAAAAGAAAGAAGGGAGGAAAGAATCAGTTATTATGGGCAACTGAGAGAACCGACTTGAGAGTCACGGAGTACCGTATCCGCCGCTTAACCGGAAAAATGGATCCTACTTTATTTTGACAATATTTTGATGTCATAGATATTTCTTATCTTTGATATTCCATGAGCTGACGTCGATCCTGCATGTGACAGTCTCGATTATTGAATCCATTGCCAGCTTTTGACAAATTGTCAACGACAATATTTCTTAATATCCGTGCTTATCTTTGACCATAGCTATCTCTTATCTTGAATACTGCTAAGCTGGCGTCAATTCTGTCCATCCAGGTGTAACCTCGATTATTGAGTCGATTACCAGGCTTTTGACAATATTGTCTACTTTATCTTTGAATTGCTGATGGGCCTGGGTCCAATATATCAGCTATGCATCCAGCGGTGGATTAGTAAGAGCTGATGTCATTGAGATCTCAGCTTATACTGCTGTAACTGTGCCGTGGATGTGTTTCCCATTTGATCCCTGTTCTGTATGCCATGCATGCATGATGTGAAATGCATGAATGTAGAGCATGTGTAACTGATGGTTCTTTTTTTTTTTATTTTGGAAGTTTTTCATGTCTTTGCTTCACTGGATTCTCTTTGTAATCGCCTTCTTGGACTATCATTGAATCTCTTTATGCTTTCCAGCTGTTGTCCATTGTCTCGCTTTCCAGCTGTTGTCCATTGTCTCGCTTTCCAGCTATTGTCCATTGTCTCAAAAGCCCAACTCTCTTAAAAAATCTCCTTTCCGTGATTTGCTTTTGAATTTTGGCTTCAATTTACTTAATGTCCACCTCATACTTTATGCCTCTCTGGATAATTGCCCCTGTTGAAATATTCGTGAGTATGATTCTTTCTTGCTGACATGGACATGTTAAGACTTCTGAAGCGATCATTCAGACTACCACCAAGGCTATCTCCAAAAGATTTGTTACTCCTTCTTCTTTGTTAGCCTATGTTCTGTGCCGCTCGCAAAGCAGGACCTCAATCTTACCTGTTTTAATTCATAAAGCTTATCAAAGTAATCTACGGTCTTTGTTTTTTCTAAGTTTTAATTATTACTATTCTTCCTTCAAAAGTCACAATTTATTGCACACTTAAGGCTAGTAGGAATGTGAGATTTGAAGGAAAAGAACTGGATAGAAGCGACTTTAGCATTTTGAACGTGAGAATCAAAGGCAAGCTAAAGAGAATTGGCTTTTTATTTATGGGTAAGAGAATATAAAAATCTTGGGTACAGATAGATAATGAAAGTGTAAGGGAAGAAAGCTCTCTTTGACAACTTTGATCAAATAAACTTTGGTAACCCTGTATCCACTTCTTCCCTTCTGTCCGAAAATTTCTTCATTATGCAAAGTATTTCTTTACTGAATCTGAATTTACTGGCTTTGGTAACTCTCGTCCATCCATTTCTGTCAGAATTAGTGCCCCTCCTGAAAATGCTTTCTTTACAACATATGGCCCGTCATAATTTGGTGTCCATTTTCCTCTGGAATCATGCTGAATGGGTAAAATTTTCTTGAGCACTATGTCACCCTCGTGAAATTGTCGTGGGCGAACCTTTTTATTGTAAGCGCGAATCATCCTCCTTTGATAAAGCTGCCCATGGCAGAGGGCTATCATTCTTCTTTCATCAATTAGGTTTAATTGCTCGTATCTAGCCTTGACCCATTCTGCTTCTCTTAATTGAGTATCCATTAGTACCCTTAATGAAGGAATTTCGACTTCGATGGGCAATACAGCCTCCATACCGTATACCAGAGAAAAAGGTGTTGCTCCAGTAGAAGTACGGGTAGAAGTTCTATAAGCATGTAGTGCAAAAGGTAACATCTCATGCCAGTCCTTGTAAGTGACGATCATCTTTTCAACAATTCTCTTGATACTTTTATTGGCTGCTTCTACTGCACCATTCATCATCGGTCGATAAGGTGCTGAATTGAGATGCTTGATTTTGAATTGCCGGCACAAAGTTTGCATCATTGCATTATTCAGGTTCGTGGCATTGTCTGAGATGATACACTCTGGCAGCCCATAGCGACAAATAATTTCTTTCTTAATGAACCGGCATACCACCTTTTGAGTTACACTTGCATAAGACACAGCTTCTACCCATTTAGTGAAGTAGTCAATTGCCACTAGGATGAATTTATGACCATTGGAAGCTTTGGGGGTAATGGCTCCAATGACGTCAATTCCCCACATGGCAAAAGGCCAAGGTATTGCTGTTACATTAAGAGGAGCAGGTGGAGCTTGGATCTTGTTAGCATATATTTGGCATTTGTGACATTTTCTTACGTGATTGATGCAATCACTTTCCAATGTGAGCCAATAGTAGCCAGCCCTCATTATTTGTCTTGCCATGGTATGACCACTAGTGTGGGCTCCACATATTCCAGAATGAACTTCTTCCATGATCTTTCGTGCTTCATGAGTATCTACACAACGAAGTAGCATCGAGTCTGGGGTTTTCTTGTAAAGTATGTCAAGGTTTAAAAGAAAACCCATTGACAATCTTCGTAGAAATTTCTTGTCATTTTCTGTTGCTTCTAGTGGATACACTCGTTCTTGGAGGTATTTCTTGATATCGTGATACCAAGGCTTTCCATCCAATTCTTCTTCGATGCTCATGCAATAAGCTGGAGAATCTATTATTTTCATCTCGAACACAGGAGTATGCTCGGGGTCGCTTATCTTGTACATAGCAGCCAAAGTAGCTAAAGCGTCTGGAATTTGATTATCTTCCCTTGGAAGATGATGGAAGCTTATACTGTTAAATCTTCGAGCCAAGTCTAGTATGAGCTTTTGGTAAGGGATCAATTTTGAATCCCTTGTCTCCCATTCTCCATTGATTTGACATATGACTAATGTGGAATCCCCATAAACTCAGAGATCTCATACTTTCAATTCTAATGCCATTTGGAGTCCCATAGCACATGCCTCATACTCTACTATATTGTTGGTACAAGGAAATGTAACTTTTGCTGTGATGGGGAACTGCTCTCCGATTGGAGAGATGAGTATAGCTCCAATCCCTTGTCCCAAAGCATTGGACGCTCCATCGAATGCCATTTTCCATGTTTCATTGTCTTCAGAGACTTCCTGTTCAATTGTCATTATATCTCCATCAGGAAAGTCCATTCTCATTGGCTCATAATCATCCAATGCTCTATCAGCAAGATATTCAGCAATCACACTCCCTTTTACAGCCTTTTGGGTGACGTACTGTATGTCGTATTCAGACAACAGCATTTGCCATTTTGCAATCCTGCCTGATAAAGCGGGTTTCTCAAAAATGTACTTAATGGGATCAGTCTTGGAGATCAGCAATGTGGTGTTATTGAGCATGTAGTGTCGTAGTCGGTGTGCTACCCATGCAATGGCGCAACAGGACTTTTCCACTATTGAGTATTTAGCTTCATATGTGGTAAGCTTTTTACTCAAATAGTAGATTGCATGTTCTTTCTTGCCTGTCTCATCACGTTGACCCAATACGGATCCTAATGAAGAATCCTGTATGGATAAATATAGAATCAACGGTTCTCCGGATCGAGGTGGTATCAAGACTGGTGGATTTGATAGATATTGTTTGATTTTCTCGAATGCTTCTTGGCATTCGTTATTCCACTCGATCGGATTGTTCTTCTTTAGTGATTTGAAAAGAGGTTCACACTTGGACGTCAATTGTGATATGAACCTTGCTATAAAGTTGATTCTACCCAGAAAACTTCTTACTTGTTTTGGAGTCTTCGGGGGTTGCATTTCTTGTATCGCTTTGACTTTACTCGGGTCAACTCGAATCCCATCCTTGCTGACCATGAAACCCAATAACTTTCCTGAAGAGGCTCCAAAAGTACATTTGGCAGGATTCAACTTCAGTTGATATTTGCGAAGTCTATCGAATAGTTTTCTTAGCACTTTTAGATGCCCCCCAGCAGTGAAAGTTTTGGCGATCATGTCGTCTACATATACTTCAATTTCTTTATGCATCATGTCATGGAATAACGCGACCATGGCTCTTTGATATGTAGCACCAGCATTCTTTAACCCAAAAGGCATCACCTTGTAGTAAAAGGTACCCCAAAGGGTTATAAAGGCCATTTTTATCATATCATCTGAATCAAGTTTGATTTGATTATATCCAGAAAAACCATCCATGAAGGAAAAGTAGGAGTTTCCTGCGGTATTATCCACCAGTGTATCAATGTGAGGAAGTGGGAAGTTATCTTTAGGACTGGCTTCGTTCAATGGCCGGTAGTCCTGACAAACTCTTAGTTTCCCACTTTCTTTCTTTTCGACTGGAACAATGTTAACCACCCATTCTGTATATTCAGCGACCCCAAGGAATCCTGCATCCCACAGCTTTCAAATTTCATCTTTTACTCTTAAGATTAGATCCGGCTTTAATCTTCGTAACTTCTGTCTGACAGGCTTCGCCCCAGGTTTCAAGGGTATTTTGTGTAGTACTATGTCTGAACTTAAGCCAGGCATATCTTGGTATGACCAAGCAAATACATCCACATATTCCTTCAATAAGTGGACTAATTCTTCTTTTTCTTCAGGAGGGAATAGAGTGCCAATCTTGACTTCTTTTACATTCTGACTGTCTCCCAAGTTAAATGCCTCAGTTGGTTCTTGACTTGTTGCTCTTTCTTTTTCATCTTGCTCGATCATTTTTAATAGCTCAGGAGATATTTGAAGATCTTCGTCATCCGAGTCGGTAGTGTTTACAGGATTATCAAAGTTTATTCTTTCATTGTCATCAAAGAGAGTTTTGGGTCTGCATTATCCAGAGAGAAAAGAAAGAAAAGAAAAAATGGCACGAATGAGATGGATGCAAACTGGTACTTTATTTACAATGTGCATAAATCACAACTTTATTGGAATAAAAAGCAATAACTAAAAGGTTCACTTAAACAAAGACTACACCCTATTGATTGAACCTTTCTTTAGGAGGTTTTTACTATTAGATTACTTTGGAAAGCTTTCGATTATAACAGGCAGTTCTATCGCCTCCCAATTGTTCAGCACATCCCGTGGGCCACAAGGTTGAACGAGCTCCTCCTCTTCAGGTGAATCGCTGATGATTGCCTGAATAGAAAGACTTTCAAAAGACTTGTTGATGTTGATAGTCAGCTTGCCTTCATTGTCATTTTTCGGAATGAGACCACCACTCACGAACGTTTCGGTGATTTCAGGGATATCCAGATTTCTTTCCTGGAGAGGATGCCCTGTTAATCGTGCAATCCTCTTTTCTCTCTTTTCAGCTATTGCCTTCATTTTGTCATGTCTTGTCGGTGTGAAGCCTAGGCCGTATTTCCCTTCATTTGCGGATATTTTCAATGGCTCTGGGATTCCTTGTAAATCTTGTCCCAGACCTAACCCCGGTGAGTATCCTCCTTTTATCATGAGTTTGGCGACCATGCGACTTGTTTTAGAGATGTTAGGAACGGGTTCTTCTCCATATTCACTGACATAAGCAGCATTGACAATCTCAAAAGACCTGAAGGAGCAATCAGGTATATTTTCATTGACCTCGACATATTGAGCATCCGCAGGTCTTGATAGCAGAATGTCTTCTTCAGCAAAGACTGTGATTATCTTTCCTTCAATAATGAATTTCATTCTTTGGTGTAATGAAGAAGGAATTGCTCCGGCCATATGGATCCATGGTCTTCCCAACAGACAGGTATATGATGGACAAATATCCATGACTTGGAATGTGATGTGGAAAAGACAGGGACCAATCCCTATTGGTAGCTCTATTTCTCCAACAACATCTCTCTTCGTTCCGTCAAACGCTCGAACAACAATATGACTGTTGTTGAGGTATGATGGGTCTAAACCGATCTTATGTAAGGTTTCCAGTGGCATTACATTTAGAGCTGACCCATTGTCGATAAGAACTCTAGCCATAATCCGATCTTTGTATTTAACCGAAATATGTAGAGCCTTAGAGTGACCCCTTCCTTCTGCTGGTATCTCATCGTCAGTGAATGTGATGAGATTTTGTGCCGTGATGTTGTTGACGAGGTGGTCAAAGTTGTTCACGGAGATATCTTGTTCAACATAAGCCTTATTCAGGACTTTGAGAAGAGCTTCTCGATGAGCATCAGAGCTTAAGAGCAATGAAAGTATGGAGATCTTTGCTGGCAGGCGGTTCAACTGCTCAACGATGCTATATTCGCTTTGCTTTATGAGTTTGAGAAACTCAGTAGCTTGTTCATCTGTTACTGCTCGAGGCATTTCTTGCTCTTTAGATGTGTTAAGAGGTCCACTTGCTGGATCCGTAACGTTCTTATCTTGTTGGAGCTTGTTCATTTGCTCTGGAGAATAACACCGACCACTTCTAGTCATAATCCCGACTTCTAACGGAGTTGATGTGATGTTAGAAGTGTAATCATAGCTCCATGGAACAGTTTTGTCTTATTTGTATGGGAATGGCTTCGGGACTTGAATTTTTAGAGGCTTAAGAGTAGGTTTTGAGATTGATATGACTAGTGGTCTTGGCATAGCATCTTGTTCTTTAATGATCACATTCACGTCATCATCTTTATCTGACATAAAAACGATGAGTTGGGAGGAATCAATGAGACTTTGTAGTCTTTCACGAAATTCTGAGCATTCCTGGATAGAATGACTTTTACTGTCATAAAAGTCACACCACTCCTCATCCTCGACTTCTTCATGTCCAAAAGAAGGCTTTCCCATGATAATCCCTTCTTTCACAAGGCATGAATATACATGCTTAAGAGGGGTTATGATATCGTTGACTAACTTCTTCGTCGGCCGGTGTTCTTCTATCATGTTGACTGGTTTTGCTTGATGAGGCGGTAATGGGTTGTGAGTGACGTTTGGCTCATCGAAAAAGTCCAACCACTTTGACTCGATTAATTGTTGGACTATACGCTTCAATGCTGTGCAGTTTTCCAAGCCATGGCCTGGAACGCCATCATGATATGGGCAGGTAATGTTAGGGTCATACCACCTTGGGTATGGGGGTTCCATCGGCCTTGTAGGAATTGGGCGAATAAGTTGGCTTTGGATGAGTTTTGGATACAACTCAGTATAAGTCATGGGAATTGGTGCGAAGACTTCTCTTGGTCTTGGTGGAGGCACTGGAGGAATCGGAATAGGTGGCCGTAACTGATTAGGCCTGTTGAGAGGGTAATTGTTGGGTCTATTGGGAGGATAATCATTGGGCCTATTAGGAGGATAATCATTAGGCCTGTTGGGAGGGTAATAATTGGGCCTGTTGGCAGAATAGGATAGGCGAGGTCCGGTGGCCACAGTACCCACAAGGGGAATCCCTCTTCCTCGTCCTATTTGTTGTATTTCTTCATCTTTTCTTCTGGATGGTCCTCCTCTTTTCATAGGATCACTAAAGGACTCAGTAATCTTCCCGGTCCTGATACCATGCTCGATCCTTTCTCCAGACATGACTACGTCAGAAAAATTGGTTGCCGAATTGCCAATGAGTTTGTCATAATACGGGTACTTCAGTGTCTGGACAAATAAAGTGACCATTTCTCTTTCTGTCATGGGTGGCTGTACTTGTGCAGCTAAGTCCCTCCATCGTTGGGCATATTCCTTGAAAGTTTCTGGCTTTTTCTTCTCCATGTTTTGGAGAGTTTGGCGATCCGGAGCCAAGTCCATAACATGTTTATAGTTGCCGATGAAGGCTTGAGCAAGGTCATTCCAAGTTTTTATGTTTCTTGGACCTTGGCTTAGATACCACTGTAATGCTGATTTTGTGAGACTTTCCTGAAAAAGTGCGATCCACACCTTCTCATCTTTGGTAAGTGGTTGTAGTCTTCTGAGAAACAAAGTGATGTGAGTGATGGGATCACTCGTTCCATCGTATTTCACGAAATCTGGCACCTTAAAGTCTGAAGGGATTACGACGTCTGGAACTAAGCAGAGGTCATCCACTGAGAGAGATCCGAACATAGTACCTCCTTCAATGGCTCGCAGTCTCTTTTCTATCGTTTCGAGTTTTTGAGATTCTGCTTCTTCTTTTGGTAACATCTTCTTCTCTTCATGTACGGTGTCTTGTTTCAGGTGAACACTAGCAGACGGTCCTGGTTCCTGAAACAGGTTTTCTTGGACTGAGACTCGTTGCGGGGTGAATCCCGGAGGATAAGTGGGATCTTGTGCTTCTTTGATGGGAGCTTGAGTTGCTTTCCCCTTGATTAGTTCCATCAACTGTCTCATCTGTTCTGCCATACTTTCTATCTTGGATTCCATCTCCATGAGACGTCCTTCGGCTTGTTCTGCCATTAATCTTGTTTGGAGCCGAGTTGAATATCGGTGTTGAGGTCCAATTTTACCCTTTTTAAAGGAATATTTATTTTATTAGATTTACATGTATATGATTGATGTAATGGATGCATGCAATGAATGTTGTAGGTACTCGGTGAAAGAAGGACTATAGTGGAAATTCTTGATTACATTCTCAAGACAATTGTTTGGACTACTTTTATTAAATAAAACTTCTCAAAAGAAACGGCCCAATGTACAATATTGTTTTTCTAGCCTTAGTAATAAACTCCATCATTTTTTGAATGGTTAATGATGAAGTAGGGCAGCTTAGTTCTTCCAATTCTCTGGCTTCTTCACCCATTTGTTGGGCTTGCTGAGTGACTTTCCTGACTTCAGCCAAAAACACTTCCACTTGATGCTGAGAAAGTCTGTATTGATCTTCCCAGTATCTTGCTCTCATCTCTCTTTGATCAGTTTCTTCGACTAATTGAGAGATGATTTGTTTTTGACATTCAACTTTTTCTTCGAGGTGTTGTGTTTTATGACTGAGCTGTTGTACATCGATAAGCATTCTTTTGTTCTTCTCTTTTTCTTCCTCTAACTCTTTCTCGAGTTCTCTTTTTGCCAACTTTCTGGGAGCATCATTGGGCAGCACTATTCCTTCCTTTCGATTGTTTCTCCATTCACAGTAGGCGGTGGGAGAAAGAATAGGGCCAGACTTCAGTATAAATAGTCTTTTCCATGCAATTGAAATACCCATCGCAAACTTGTTCGCCATTGGATCTTCGTGTGAGAATTCCAATTTACTTAGATTGTGAGTCATGGGTATAAATTGCATGGACCCAAATTGCTTCCGTACTTGGGCCGGGGCATAACTTGTTCCTCCCCATATACCGAGAAGAGGAACCCATGGGCAACTGCCACAACGATAGATGACACGGGTGGAGGTGGACCAGGGGGCTCTCCATTCAATTTGCAACTCATTGATGTTCTTAAAATAGTTAATCCATCCTTCCTTACTGTCATGATGAATGGATTCACTTTTCAAGAAGGCTTCAATTGGAATGAAGTCTTTTGAAAAGCGATTCCCGAAATTTTGTTTGTCACAAGGAAGGTGGCTTTTGATCCATATGTCGAGGAGGTGAGAACATCCAATGAATTTGCCCCCGCTTTGGCGACAAAAATTCAATGACCTAATGGTTTCACAAAGAATGGCTGAAGTCGGATTCACTTGAGTCTTGCAGATTTGCTCGAATAGTGAGATGACGTCTCCCTCAATGAATCCGATGATTCTAGGAAAGATTACCAAGCCATATATTGCCAAAGCAAAAACCTTATGTCTTTGGTCCTTTTGTGGGAGAGTGTGGATCAATTGCTTTATGTCATTCCAACTGATGAATCTACGATACCCCTTTGTCGAGAATTTGGATTGAAGAGCGGAAGCTGGCATATCCAACAGTTTAGCCAAGGCCCGATGAAGCTCAATTCTCCTATCATGATGGTAAGTCTCTATTGGGTAATCAGACGGCCAACCCAGGAGGTTATTGTATTCCTCTATAGTCGGAACAAGATCCATCTTGTTGAAGGAGAAACACCGATAATATGGATCCCAGTACTGTATCAGTGCACGGATGAGTGATGTATCAACGGTGATTTTTAGCAGGCGAGCAACATGGCCATATGTCGATGTGAATGCTTCCCGATCCACGGAGCTCCAACTATTCCATACTCGTAATAGTTTGGTTACGTCGTTCTGATCTATACGGACCGATACTTGATCCTTAAGTTGTACATGACAATGTGGTGTCAGGGAATCTCCATGAAGCTTTTGGGCCGTTTCGGAGAATTCCATAGCTTCCGGTTGAGTTTCCACTATTGTGGCATTCCAAGATTCATCAACAGCCGTGGGAAGGTATTCGAGAATGTCCATGATAGTAATTCCTTCACCGAGTACTTATCCTAATGAATGATATGAATATGCCGGAAAAATGAACAAGGAAAAATGGAGTCAGCAAAAAGTAATACACAGAATCATAAATTTAGCAATATAAGCAAATATAAAAAAATTCATGCCTATGGTGATAGAAACCAAAACATAGGAATCTTATGATTGGTTCTATGGTAGAGTGGGGAATTCTATATGCATAAGGTGGTTTATCAAAAAGGCCAAGGGTAGTTCCCGAATCCCATCACTAAATTATAGTGACAGCCCAATTCCTTACCCACGAGGGTTTATGTAAGGAAAGGATTAATTCGGGTCGTAGCTTTTCGTGGGCCCATGTAGAGACTATCCGTCTCAGGAGGCAATACACTACTTTGCTACTTGAAACCGGTGAAGGCTTGGAGACCATAGTCTCACAAGGACAACAACACCAATTCCGCTTTGAAAGAACGTGTTCGATTTGAGGAAGCTCGGGTATAGAGCTTCATGTCGTGAATGCATAATGCATGTTTACAATAAGTAAATATAGCATATGAATCCACATAAAAATAAGCAAAGCAGCACAAAACAAATCAACTTTTAGGCTTGACTCACTAACAGATTCCCCAGTGGAGTCGCCAAGCTGTGGCAACGTGGGGGTTTTCTGGAGTCGCCACCAATCAGTTTCGCCTAGGTCGATTGGACACCTTAAAAATGGTCTGCGAGAGTTTCGGGGTTCGGGAGTACGGTTACGCTAAAACAACTCTATTGTTAAGCGCCCAAAATTGGTACCTTAGTTGATTTTAATTTTGTTTTGCTTTGCTTTTAAATAAATTCAGTTAATTTTCAAATTAGAAATTTTAACTGAATCAGTTAAAATGTGGATTTTTGTTAATTTTGTAAGTTATTGGCGTAATTTTATACTTCCGAACCATGGACTCTGCCGAGTCATTTGGACACGGAAGATTTGGATTCCGAACCATGGACTCTGCCGAGTCATTTGGACACGGAATTTGATGAAATTTTAATCAATTTAATCCATATTGTAAATATGGATTTTTACCTTTTTATTTATTTAATTTTTTTATTTAAAAAAGTCGATATTTTCCAAACCGTAGATCCTGCCGGATCATGCGGATATGGAAATTTATTTAGAGTTAATTATTTAATTATTATTTTATGGAATTAATTATTAGTTTAACTTATAAGTCCTTTTTTATTAAATTTTTTAATGATTTAAAAAAAAATCTTTTTTTTATATCTTATTATTCTTTTCTTTCTTTTCTTTTCTTTTCTTTGTCTTTTTGATTTTTATCTTTCTCTTATCTTTCTTTTTTTTTCTTATCTGATTTTTCTTGTTTAATGAAGGATATTTATTATTTAAAGAATTACTCAATTTATAAAAGAATTAAAAAAATAATTAATTTTTTTATTTAATAAGAAGTTAATTTAAAGGAATCAAAGAGTTTAAATAAAAAAAATCTTTGATCATGGTACGGGGCGTTGTTACTCAGCCAGACCCTCTTCACCAGGTGAAGCAGCTCAAAAGCGGGCACGAGACAGTTTCCAGCCAATATACCATGAACTAAATTTTTTTTTTTTTTTGACTTAACAACATGGTTCAGATTTATTTTACATATATATTTTTTATGGCTAATTTCTTTAAATGAAATGAGTTTAACCATAAAATAAAGAAAAATTAAATAACAATAAATAAAGTGGAGGTTTTCTTTCTTTTTTTTTTTATTTTTTATTTAATACCAGGATTTTATTTACCAAAAAAAACAAAAGAGTTAAAAATAAAATCTTGATATTCATGTATTTGATTGATTTTTTATGTTTGATAAAAGATAAACCAAAATTAATTATTCAAGAAAAGATTTATATAAAAAGTCTTGATATTTATACATATTTATTTTTAAGCTTATTTTTTTAATTTGATAAAAGATGAACCAAGAAAGTAATTATTTAATCAAGGTTTTATTTATTTAATGAAGAAAACTAAAGATTTATATGTATATTTTTTTTAAAATAAAAGTAAAGTCTTAATAAAAAGGTGAATCAAAAAGTAAACAAAACTTTATTTATTTAATGATGAAACCAAAAATTTATATGTATATTTCAAAAAGAAAAGTCTTAATATTTATTTGTTTTATTTTTTTTATATAAAAAATTAAGCAAAAATGATTATTTAATAAGGAAACTAAAAATTTATATGTATATTTTAAAAAAATAAAGGTAAAGTTTTGATATTTATATAATTTATTTTAAAAAAAGATTAAAGAAATCAAAGATTTATATGTATATAAAGAAAAGTTTTTTTTTTTTGATATTTATATGATTTTTTTTTATGTTCTTTTTGTTTGTTAAAAGATTTTTTTTAATTTTTTAATTTATAAATACCTCTAATTAATAAGTAAAGAGATTTAATTTTTTTATTATTACCTTTATTTGAAATCATTTGGATAAAATTTTATTTAATAAAGGAAACAAAAAGTTGTATATTTTTATTATTTTGAAAGAAATAAGTAAAAAAAAGTAAAATATTAGCCCAAAAATTTTTTTTTACTCTTTTATTCTTTTTATTAATAAAGAAACTAAAAAGTTATATTTTATTATTTTTCTGGATAAAGAGCTAAGTAAAAATATTACCAAAGTTTTTATTTTTTAATAATAAAGGAAAAAAATATTTTATATACTTTATTTAAAATATTTTCCAAGCCATGGATCCTGGCGGATCATTTGGACATGGAGTTTAATTTTTATTTTATTTTTTTAATTATTTAATTAATTATTAATTAAAAAAATCATTACTTTTAAAGATATATTTGAAAAATGATTTGTATTTATTTATTTATTTATTATTTATTTTTATTTTTTAAATTATTTCATTGAAAAAAATGATTTATATTCATTTATTTATTTATTTATTTTTCATTATTTCATTATGTTTGTTTATTAAAAGGAATAAAAGTTATGTCTCAAAATGATAAAAGATAGTTGGTTTTTTTTTATTAGTGATTTTTGTTAGCCTTTAAAAATTATTCACATAAAATTCCCTTTTTATTTTTTCAATCATAAAAAAAAATTAATAATAATAAAGTGGGGCTTTTTGGCCATCCACTTTAATAACACAATAATAATAAAAGTTAGCATAGTTAATATGGTTAGTTGTTAATAACAATAAAAAGAAAAGTTAGTAAAGTTAGATTAGTTGTTAATTAATAACAAAAGTTAGTAAGTTAGTTGTTAGTTGTTAGTTGTTAATAACAACAAAAAAAAAGTTAGTAAAGTTAGATTAATTAGTTGTTAATAACAACAATAAAAAAAAGGGTTAGTAATAATAACAATAATAAACAAATAAGTAAACAAGTAAAAGACTTAGTAATTAATTCTGCAAGGACAAAATAAAAGGTTAGTGACCCAATTGAAAGAAATTGAAAAGATGATGGCTTAAACAAGGGTTTTACCTTTTTCAAATGGAATTTGAATTCCCTGTTAACGCGAAACGTGAAATCGCGACGGCGTGGGCTCACGGCGGGGGTGACAGCAAGGGGGAGAGGACGGAAGGGCGGGGCGACTGGCGGCACGGCGGCAGGGCGACGGCGACGACGTGGGCGCGATGGAGAGGATGCGACCGGGAAAGGAAAAGAGGGAAGGAGAACGCGACGGCGGCGCGGCGTGGGCGACGGCGTGGGAGTGACGGCGACGGCGGGACAGCTGGGCGCGGCGGCGGAACGGCAACGGACAGCGACGGGACGGCGGCGGCGGCGGCGGCGGGGCGGCGACGGAGAACGCGGCGGCACGGCGGCGGCGACGGCGACGGGGACGGCGCGGGAAGCGACGGCGACGGCAAAAGAAAGAAAGAGAAAACGGAGGAAGAAGGTAGTCGAAACGTAAGAAAAAATAATTTTTGGGACTGTTTTGGCAGAGGGAGGAGAGGCTAGGACTAAGACTTCTATTTTCTCTTTTTTAAAACGGAGCTCTGAACTTTTTTCTCTGATTTTCTATGTGTTCAGCACTGAATTTGGGGGGGTATTTATAGAAGGAGCTTAGCTGAACTGTGGACGGATAAATTAATAAAAAATATCAAACTTATCTTTTAAATTGGTAAAATGACAGTTTCAGTCCTTTACGTTACTCCAGCTCTGGATAAGCTCAGAAGCTTCTGATTTTGACAATTTTAACGTTTTCTGTCAATTTGGGCCAGAAACGTCCGTTTAGGCCCAAAATTGACGCGAAAAATTACCCAAAGCTCCTGAAACTTTCAGAATTTGTCAATTTTGTCCGAAACTTCTCAATTTTGTCAATTTTACCTCAAACTTTTAATTTTTTGTCATTTTTTTCTGAAATTTTATTTTTATTTCAAACACATACATATTCACACATATATTATTTTAAATCAAATCTTCTCAAAATAAAAATATATTTTAAACTAATTAACATAATTAAAATTTTTTAGCAATAATAATAATAATAATAATAATTTTTTTAATTAGTTTTTTTTATTTTTTTTAATAAAATTTTTTTAAAACTTTTTTTTTTTTTAAAAAAAAAAAAAAGGCCGGACGAAATTGGGTGTCAACAAAGTTCTGTGTAAATTTTGCTATATCTTGAGTTAAAGTTTACTGTCCTAACCATTTCTTTTACGTTTTTAGGTTATAGGTTGGTTTTCTGGGTTGATCCTTAATATAAAGTTGTTTACGAGGTGGAAAGAAGTTGATGCCCTCCCTCAGTGGCAACAGATGCACCGATGATAGCCTAACTAGAATGATTTCCGGCCACTGTCGCCATGGCGGCCCTTAAGTAGGTGATTATATGGTTTGACTATGATTTTGCTTCTCTTCAGCTCTTGCTAAAGAAAAGTCTTCAAATTCCTTTTCTGCTTTTATATATCTTGAGTTAAAATTCATTCTTCTAACAATTTCTTTTATGTTTTTTGGTTTTAGATTGATTTTCTGGGTATGGTCCTTTGGACAAAGTTGTTCACGAAGGGGAGTGGCAGAGGCTCCTCCGGTAGGCACTACTACCCGTTGATGGCATAAGAACATAATAACCTCTAAATCGTAGAACAACCTCTAAAAACACAAAATAAGTTTCAATATTAATGAGTAAATTTAAATTGTATATTTGAATTGATGAGTAAATTTAAATTTTGAATTTGAATTTGAATTTAAATTTTAATATAAAATAATTTTTTAAATTTCAATTTGAATTTGGTCTCCTGGAGGTTGCAGCTTTGTGACTGTTGCTATCAGTCACCTAAAGCAACTGTTTAGGTGATCATTTATTTTGGTTTTTAATTTAGTCACCGGACGATGACCATCCCTTGACAAGCAAATTTTTAACCACCATTTTGCTGCCAACTTTTTTAGTTGCCTGAATGTCAGTTTGGCCGCAAAAGGCCGGTCACTCCAAATGAATTCTTAATCGAAAATCAACTTTATCTGTGCAATGGTTATAAAGAAAAGTTTCTTTGGGTCTATTTATTTTGCCTTTATCAAATGATTGCAAAGCGATTTAGAAAATCAGGGATTCTCGAGATAGAGATGGAGAGAGATGCATGGAGTAGGAAACCGAAAAGTCTATTGTAGTCCCTAAACTTGCATTTTTCCATGCATTTGACGTCCTAACATTTTCTTATACCCAAGTGGACTGTCACCCTTTTGGCCTTTTCATTTGTTGGAAGAGAAACGAGAGTGGTGAAAAGAGTTCATAATTTAGGTGGGGAGAATTATAAAAGTGTAATTTTGCAGCGAAAAGGGAAGTTCGTCAATAAACTATTGTCTAAAGAGAGAAAAAAGTGACTCGTTTTTTTATATTTAAATATTAATCTTTCTTTAATTTTTTAGTCAACACTATAGTTTTCATAACATCTTTGAAAAAGAAAAAGAAAAAAAAACCCCCTAACATATATTCCCTCCGTTCTAGAAGTTTTGATACATTTGACTTTTTTTTTATATTTTGACTTAATTTTATTCATATTATTGTTTGTTAGAAAAAATGAAAAAATATATATTTCAAAACTATATATATCAAATTATCATTTATATATAAAGATTTTTTATTTATATATTAAAATATTAAAAATAAAAAATCTTAGATTAATTATTAAAAAAAATTGAACAAAACTTTTAGGACGGAAGGAATATATAAATATAATATATCTCCCTTGATGCAAAAGAACACTATACGTTTACAAATATAAATATCAAAGAAGATGTACATTTTGCCTATCCAGCGGGCATGTTGACAAATATTGATGGGTGCTTATGAAGAAAAAAAAGAAAAAGAAAAAGAGCGGCACGCGATGTAGCTTCCCCATCCTTGTGCGAGAGTACGATTTTGTTTTGTTTTGTTCTTTGTTTTTTTCACCAAGAAAGAGAAAAAAAAAAAAGGAAATAAGAGTAACTAATCTCGAACAAAAGAAATGTCATGCATGTTAGCTAACATCGCTAGATGTCAATCCCGGGGGGGGGGGGGGGGGGGGGGGGGGGGGGGGGGGGGGGCCGGAGGGGGGGGGGGGGGGGGGGGGTGGTGATGTGCCATGTTCACAAAAAGGTCCTCTCTGCCCATCTGTTTGTAGCTACCACATGCAATTGCTACAACAGAAAATGACAATCTTTAATAACATTTCGAAGGGGATGATTGGAGGGAGCGCAAGTGCAAAGTTGAACCATCTCCAAGTTATCCACCTCCACCTTAACATTATCTACTCGTAGCTGCCGAAGCAACATCAGCCCCATTTGGAGCCCTAGCAACTTTGTCTGTAACATGCTTGAGGAACTTCAAACCATTCACTCACATACCTGCTTCATCTCAAACAAGACCACTTGTTGTTGCTGCTCTCTCCTTAGCCACTGATGCAACTGTATTAAGCTTGTACCTTCCTAGATTTGGTGAAACCCACCGAACTAGCCTAGGCACTATGAGAGCACCAGACTTCTGCAACTGATTCACTTTGTGCATCTCGCTTTTCTCTTTCAATGCCATCTACATAATCTCCATACTAATTTATGCCTTATGATCAAATACAAGTCTATTCCTCAATTTCCATAAATTGCACAAGGTTGACACAATCACTGTGTTGCTCCGAAACCAGCCTTCGAACTGTTTCAAAATAGTATTGTTCCAAAACCAGCCTCACTACTAAAATTTGCCTATTTTCTAATGGATAAATTACCAACGGTCAGACCATTAATAATTACTTAACGTGTTAGATTGTATTGGTGATGGTTACCAATAGTGAAGTCATTGGTAATTATCAATGTATTAGACCCCTTGTTGGTGATGGTTACCCAACGATGAAGCCATTAATAACTTTCCAATGACCTTAAACGTTTGGTAATTACCACTGCAAATAATAGTTGATTAGGGATAAAGTCGTTAGAAAGTGAAAAGGTTGGATCATTTGGAAACAATCATGAAAACCGTAGGGGACTGAAAGTAGAAATTTCCTCTATTTCAACGTCACAAAAAATCACTAGAGAGATATATTACTATAATGATAATATAATATATATATATCATAGTATATATAATATACTCAACCGTACCAGATATATCATGAATACTATAGATACTAATACTATAATAATACATCATAATAATAATCTCATCATCATCATATAGGATAGTATAGTAATTACAAAATAATTATATTATGATATAATATTATCATACATTAGTCTTATTATTCTTATTATTCGTCTATATTATTATTATTCTGTATTGATTATTATTATTATTAGATTATATATTATCTATCTATTTCTAGCAAGTAGTGGTATATTTTTACAAAAAATGCTAAATAAAATTATTTAGTAGATTGAGTTTTTTTTGTTTCACACGGTTTAAAAATTAATCAATTAATTTAAATTGAATTTTTTTATATTTTATTTCAAAAATTACATTATTATTGATGGGGAATGAGTTGGACCTAAAAATTTAGAATCAATCCATTTCACTTTAATAATAATGCATTATCTGCCACGTTATTTTAAAGTTAATCCGCCCTACTATATATATAATCATCCCTTGTATAATTCCACAATTTTATTAAATACTACTATATTTTTTTATGAATTTTTTAATTTACTAAACACAAAAAATCAAAATTGATAAAATATTACTTACATTTTATAAAAAAGATAATTATACAATTTGGACAAATATCATCACAAAAATAAAATTAAATGATAACAATTTATATCATAAATATATGTCGTATGTATGTTGTGTGTGTGTGGATTATTTTATATTATTATTTATTATATAAAATTTTTATATATTCCCTAGTACAATTAAAAAATTATGGTTTTACATATATTTAGTGAGATTAAATCTCTATAATCAATATATTACATCACCCAAATATCTTTATAATATTTCTATTCCACCCCCACATATATATAAATCTTAACCAACCCAGGTGTGCCAGTGAAAAAAAACGCATATGGGGCAACCTAGTCCAGACCCAACCTACTCTACTTATAAAACTTTAATATCGCTCGTTCCCCTTCTGCCACTGCCTCTTCTCCTCTCGTCTAATTGACCTCTATCCATCGCACCCTCTACTTACGTCTCATCCCTCTCATCTTCTTCCTCTTTGCCTACTCATCTTTCGTCACTGTTGCCTTCACAGTTGATCCGCCATCTTGCCATTCACCAATCGTCCCTTGTCCCCCCCCCCCCAATCTCCGAACTAGACATTCACCATCCCTACACAGCCACTTGTTTAGTGCTTGTGAGCCACTCCCGCCGCTCATCCCCACCGCTTGTTTCACTATTCGTAGCTCGCTTTGCCGTTCTTTTTGTATTGTCCGGCTTTTTATTTCAGAATATGGATTTTTGTAGGTCTGGTCTGTAGATTTTGAGATACTATAGATTTCCATTGTTTTACTCTTTGTGGGTATAATTTTGTCCTTGATTTTTTTTACGCTTATACAGTGATTTTGCTTGTGTTATGCTTTGACAGTAGTTTTGATATTGTGATTATGATCTTTTGCGATTTGTGTGTTTGGTTTTGTCACTTCTAGTCACCCTCCCACTTGTCGACAATTTTGTTTGATTCTAGATCTGATACTGATTTTTGTGCAATTTGCGCTTGATTTCTCGCCTTTTTTTGTGGAATTTTTGTAAATTCTTTTCTAGCGTGAATTTTGGTAACTTTTGATTAAATTTCTTAGTAAATTTCAATGACTTATTTATACGTCCTCTATATCATCTTTTACTAAAATTTAGTAATTTCACTTTGAGTAGATATAAAACATATCTTATTGTTAACTTGACTTTAGTATTTTGAAACTGTACACTTTTAGACTTTCGTACTATATTTTTCCTGAATTTGGGTGAATTTCCAATTCTTTATGCCACTCCCGCCTCTCCCAATTTAGTACTCGTCCCTAATGTACATAATTTTAACAAGTAATCCACTGTAATATATCCCTCCCGAGTTGCCTCTCTTTTTTCAAACTCTTGTTTTCAAACCCTCCGGTGTTCTTACATTTTTTTTTTTTCCCCCCCCCGACAGGTAGTTTTCAGTCAGTTTTCCATCCTCTTGGCCCCTCCTTTAATGTTTTACAAATATCAAATATTTACCAATGGCTAAGACCCTTGGTAATTTACCAATGGTTAAATGTGTTGGTAGATACCAACTGTTTAGCACATAGGTAAAAGTTAAACTATTGGTAGATGTTATTTAAATTAGACCATTTGTAATTTCCAACTGTTTTTTTATCAATATCTAAGCATTGGAAATTTTTACCAATGCGCAACTGTTGGCAACGGCCATTTCTAAATAGCCTTTTTCAAGTAGTGCCTTCAAATGGTTCTAATATGAACCTCACCAACCTATTAACTAGCAACAATAAAGCCTATGTCTCCATTGCTATTAGACAATGACAAAAGAAATGGTTTAGATCTTCAACGCCATAATCACAGTGTTTACATGCTATATCTACTGCCACTCTTCTATGTCGTAACATGCAATTGGTAGTTAATCTATCCTTAGCTACCAGCCAAAGATAGCACTTCACCTTCGCAAAAGTTTCAATCGACCAAATGCAATCATATTCAAAATGATTACAATTATCTATCACTAAGTCCAAGTGAATTATGTACACCAACCTCATAGAAAATGAGCCATCTAGTTCTTCATTCCAAATGATCGTGTCCTTAACTCTATCTCGAGAAGGAATTGGCATTTTTCCTGATCTATGCACAATCACCGTCAGACAAGAAATGCTCAACTTTGTCCATATCTCATTTTTTTGAAGTAGTAATGAACTTTGCTTCTCGCTGCTGTGAAAACTCCCAGACAACAACCTGTAAGCATCTCGATCAAAAAAATTGTGCATCCAACCAAGGGTCATCCTAATAACTAACATTTTCACCATTGCCAATCCTTCACAACAAACCTTCCCAAATTATACTTTTTGTAGAAAGAATGTCATGCCAAGTATTAGAATATGAAGGTTTACACTAAGCTTGAAGCAAACCACTTGAGCCCAAATATTTACATAGAAATATTTTGCACAAAAAACAATCCATGTTTTGTAAGAGGCGCCAACCTAATTTGGCTAAAATAGCCAAATTAAAATCCTCCGCCTATCTTAACCTAAGCCCACCAAAACACTTTGACCGACATACCTGCTGTCATCCTACTAAAGACATTATATGCTTATCAGTTGAGCTTCCCCAAAAGAACTTTTTGGAGATTTGGTCCAAGCAAATCACAGATGCTAGTTGAAAGACTCACAGTTTGCATAACATAAATTAGGGTATATTAGATCACCGATTGCAACCCGCCAAACTCAATAACCTTTTCTTTGACCCTTCTAATTTATTTTCCATCTGCTTTACAACATTGTCTTCCTACCATGCAAAACTGGGACACCCAAATATATCCCTAAGTCATCAGTAACAAGTACCTTAGCCAAGCCACTTCACAAACTTCTAGTTTGTGTTTGCACATTTAGAGAGACAAATAATTTTTATTTATACTTACTAACCATAAGACTAGTGTCGCGGAACGGGGCCCCAGTGCCCCTAATCTTGTAGGCCCTTAGGGATTATGAATCCCACTAGTTACTATTGGCTAACTATTACTTGTCAATATAAATTAAACGATTTATATATGCAACTAGTTTCTTAGCCTACTCAGTTTAAGTTATGCATGCTTCTGTCCTGGCAATGCAAATGAATTTTATAAATCGTGGATTAAAAACATTGCTCGAGCATTTCGCTAAAACATATATAAAACGTGCCAAGACCTTGAAAATACTGGTTGCTTTAACTACAAGTAACAGTTTGTGCATACATTACACCTCTAGCATGCACCCAAAAGTAACAAAATGGATTTACATCACAATGTAACCTATTAAAGGCAACTTACTTAGTACACAAAGTACTATGTACAAGTCCAAAGACCTGAAAAACTACTAACTAAGATCAACTACTTGAGTCCCACCTTGAGCTATACCAAGCTCCAAGTGTAAACCCTTCACTAGATCTTGTTCTTGTGTACTCTTAGCCTCTACACTGTAAAGGCACAACTTGGTTAGCACATAACTTATACCACAAGTAACTTAGAATCACTAGGATTCTCAAGAGAAATACCTACAAAACAGAAAGCTTAGGCCTTAGCTATCACCTAGTGATTAGGCCCGGAGTTAGAACCTGCACAATAAGACTTAAGGGAATGAGTACTTGAAAGTACTCAGTAAGGATCCCTTGAATACCTGCAAGGAAAAATGCAGCAAACAGATGCAACCATGGCAACCAAGCAACCAAACAAGCAATTCAATCAACAAACAACTCAAACAATCAACAAAATATAAGATATGCAATGTATGGATGTATGGTATGAAATGCACACAATATATGCACTTGGGACTTTCTGCACTCTAGGTGCCTTAAAACTTTGCCGTGAGCTCAAACGGCGGAGGTACTTGAGATACTGGCCCTCGTATCCCGGATACTTTACCTCACTTAAGTCCCACTTACGGGTTCTAGAGTAGGTCGTCACCTATCTCAAACTTACCCGCCTTTACCCTTAACTTATTGTAACTTGGGGTAGTCTTCCTATGTGGTTTAACTAGCCAAACCCTCAAGGTTTAACTCTAGAGCACTTCGTTGTGGCTTACTTACCAAACCAAATGGTTCGGTCGGGATCGACTTAGGTTTTTCTCTTCATTGACCATAGGTAACTGACGTTCTACACTCGGCCAACAAAGAGTCTAAAAACCCACTTAATCCCCTTAGTGGCTCATTTAGAAGCTTAAGCACTTTGACTTAATCAAGTCATACTCTTTTTCTTAAACCACACAACTTAACTACCACTTAAATAATGCATAATTCCCAACTTAGGAAGGAGTTCTAGACCCAACCGAGGCTATGGAATGTCTTAACTTAGCCTAGGGATGAAAACCGAGAGTTTGAGACATTCTTAGGATGCCCGGAGCCTTGGGGGCAAAATGCCTTGGCGGCACCGTTGGCGACGCGTCGCCACAGGCATCAGTGTTCGGAGAACATTTTCGTTTCCCGGCGACGCGTCGCCAACTCGCGTCGCCACCGGTGACGCGTCGCCAATATGGCGTCGACACTGGCGACGCGTCGCCAACGCTTTCCAGCGTTGCGCGACAGCGTGCGACCTTGCACGAAAACTGCTCAAACTTTCTCATCCCAAACTCAAATCACTTGGGTCTTGTTTCTAACTCATTCCCACACAAAACACTACATTTCTATGCATTATTTGAACTTAATTAACTTGAACCCTTACCTCAATTTAGCTACAAAGCAAGCATTGATACACGAACTTCCTTAGCTCAATTAAGCTCCCTTGAGTTCCACGCCTAAAACCAAAGTCATTTGGCACCAAATACTTCAAACCAAGACCATTTCTAGCTATGGAAACAACTTAGAACCAATCCAAATGAACCCAACAAGCTTACCCACGAATTTTGAGTCCAAACTAGCACCAAAAAGCAAATTGGAGCTAGAACACCAACAAAGAAGCTTGATGATTCCTACCCACACCTTGGGCTTCCACAAATTGATGAAGAAATGCAAGAAAATGAATGTTTGGGCTTTGGGCTGCGATTTTGGGAGAGGAGATGGAGCTACGAAATTTGAAGTTTGAGGCAAATGGTTAAGGGAGAAGCTGACTTAACTTATATATGTGTTTAAGGCAACTTTTCCCTCTCTTGCACTTAAGTCCACAAGCTCTCAAAAGCTTCAAATAGGTCACCAAACCCTCACTCAAAACCAACATTTCTTTGCTCTAAAGGGTGCTACAAGCTTCTCAATACTTTCAAAGATGGTTCTAATAACTAGGACAACTAATGGTCTTGATTCAACTATGCCAAATCACATTTAGGAACTCACTTACTTAATTAAGCTTACCTTACTTGCTTATCAAAGTGCTAACTTGAGGTACTTAATTTAATAAACACTTAATCAAAGTAAAATAAACACTTACTTGATTAATCAACTAGGAGAGCCGTCACAACTAGAGTCCATAGCAAAATCCTTTAACACATTGATCGCCTCTTGATAGAATCCATCTAACACCATTCCGAACAACATCAGATCATCAACAAAGAAAAGGTGACACACTTCCAGCCCATCTCACCTAAACTTAAACGGATGGCAAGCACCTGCTACCATTATTTACTAAATCATAATAGATAACATTTCCATGCACAAAGAGAAAAAGGTAAGGTGAAAGAGGATCCCCTTGACCGAGTCCTCGCCTAGCCCAGAAAATTTTTTGGCTTTCCCCATTCCAAACCACTACTAACTCCACCAATGAGATGCAAAACATAATCAAATTGACAAGCACTGAAGGGAACTCAAAATCAACTAGCACCTACCATAAAAAATCTCAATTGATACTATTGTATGCTTTATATAAGTCCACTTTTATCACCACAACACTATTTTTCCCTCACAACTGCTCCTTATGAAGATCGAAAAATCTCCTGTAACCAATAAGAATCTTGTTCTTGACTACTTTAACCTGAAACCAAGCTATTCTGAAAAAGACCCGTCAAATATATCAGTAAAGGCTAAATTCTACTCACAATAACTTTTGTCAATAATTTATAACAAGTATTTAGGAAGGTTATAGGATGCAAATCTTTAATTGCCCCAGGGCCCCGATTCTTAGGTAAAAGAATAATCAAACGCTACACCAACTCTACTAGAAAATTATTAGGCTGAAAAGCCTACTAGATGAATCTCCGCAAGTGGAATTGATCTATTGGCCAAAACTTCTGAAAAACCATATGAACACCATCCATGGCATGAGCTTTTGACCCCTTTATACTAAAAAAGGTTTGTTTTCATAACTTCCATAGTAATCTAACTCACTAAGCACAACTTATCTTCATTATGAACTGAAAGATGCACATACTTACTCATATTGTTCAATTGGCATAGAGGGTTCTTTTCAAACAGATCTTGAAAAAAAGCCACCGCATGCTCTTTCAATCTATCTTGACCCAACATTTACTCTTGGTTAATTTTCAATGCTACATCCTTTTTCATACCTTTTCTCCTCATAGTTGTAACATGACAATAGTGGGCATTATGATCACCCAAATTAATCTAGGTAGTTCTCAATTTTTGAAACCA
>SMDT01001427.1:0-90701 GCA_005392925.1 Aquilaria sinensis
TTATGACTCTTAGGTGCCAAATCACACTTAGAAGCTCATGTTTACTTTACATAGCTTATTTTTCTTACTTAATTAGATACTAACTTGAGGCATTTAAGTAAAAATACTTAAATAAAACATACTTATTGGATCAAAGTCATTCATTGACTAGGAGAGTTATCACAGTAATAGAATTAAAGAATTGATAAGAAAGTGTGTGAACAAGTAAGCATCAGAGTTGCTGAGAGAGAAAAGGAATGAAACTGGGAAGAATGTCAAGTGAGTAAATTTTGTTCAAGAGGTTTATGAATAGAATATCAAAGTCATTCTTCCTCATGAATTTCTCGAAAGATTGGGATGCTAAACATATGTTGTTGGTATTTTAAAGAATGAGGAATGTGGTGGATATGTACATGGCTAAAAAGAAGACGACAATAGTATTTTGTTTTGGCTTCATTAGAATCAAATACATGAAGAACATTCAAGGTTTAGAAAAAAGAACTAAATAACATATGGGTTGGTACTTTTAAGATGCGGGCAAATGTGTCTCACTTTCCGAAAGAACTCTTAGACAACAACAATACAAGCCTTCTTGCAAAATAAAGGTACAGTACAATATCTCATGGTGCATGGATGGATCGTTGATGAAAGGGGTGGCAAAGTAGAATGATTGCATAGGAATATAATCAAATTTGAAATTGAATAATTGACTTGGTTACAATTGGGTGTGGCTATGAAGGAGAAACAATTTGAAACAACATGGAGTTACAAAAGCTATGTGATGTAGAAGGTTTTAATGATTAGAAAGTCAAATATGTGGGTGGATTAATGGTGATATTCGATTGTAAGTCAGAGGAAATAGTTGATGTTATGTTGGAAGATGGTGAGGATTGGTTTTCAGAATGGTTTGATTGGATTGCTCATTAGTCTAGTCAATATATCCATGCTGGAATATGAGTTTGGTTGAACATTGAGGGAAGCTACTAGATACATGGTGTAAACAATCATTCATAACTGCTGAGGTGAGATGGGGAAAAGTATTGCTTATGGTCAAGCTTGGTATATGTGACGGCTCTCCTAGTTAAAGATGGGTATTAACCAAGTAAGTATTTTTTTTAAGTTTATTTTAAGTGTTTTTATTAAATTAAGTACCTCAAGTTAGCACCTTGTTAAGCAAGTAAGGTAAGCTTAATTAAGTAAGTGAGTTTCTAAGTGTGGTTTGGCACCTTAAAGTAAAAAAAGGGTAAAATGGTAATCTTAACCCAAGTTAAAAGCATGACTATAATTTTGATGAAAAATTAGGGTCATGTCAGAAAATTTGGCTTAGTTATGTCAAGACCATTAGTTATCCTAGCTATTAGAACTGTCTTTGAAGAAAAATAGGTAAAAAGTTTCACTAAGTGTTTATTTGAGCCATTTAGGTTTTAAGTGGCCAAAGTGTCCAAGAGGCCAAGTGTAAGAGGCTTTTGAGCATCCTTTAGAACAAAGGAAAGATGGTTTTTGGGTTGAGAGTTTGGTGACCAAATTAAAACAAATGAGAATTTATGGGTCCAGGAGCAAGAGTGGAAGAAGTGTGCCTTAGTGGGGGAGTTAGTATATTTTTGGGTAAGTTTACTTCCCTTGCCATTTATTTCCTTTCCTAAATTTCGTAACTTCCTCTCCCCATCAGAATTGCTGCTCCAAAGCTTCCATTATTTAGGTGGTAGCTAAGTGGTGTGGTTAAGGAAGAGTAAGTAATGGTGGCTAAGGAAGTTAAAGTGCTTAAGTTCCTAAGTGAGCACTAAGGGGATTAAGTCGGTTTTCAGACTCTTTGTTGGCTGAGTGGAATGTCATAGACCTTTGGTCAATAAAAAGGAAACCTAAGTAGATCCCAACCGAACCATTTGGTTTGGTAAGTGAGCCACTACGGAGCTCTAAGCTAAACTCTAAGGGTTTGGCTAGTTAAACCACATTGGATGGCTACCCTGTACAATAAATTAAGGGTAAAGGCGGGTAAGTTTGAGAGGAGGTGACGACCTACTCTAGAACCCGTAGGTGGGACTTATGGGAGGTAAAGTACCCGGGATACGAGGGCCAGTGTCTCAAGTACCTCCGCCGTTTGAGCTCACGGCAGGCTTATGGCACCTAGTGTGCAGGAAGTCCCAAGTGTTATGTGAATTTCATATCATACATTCATGCATTGCATATTTTACATGTTGTTATTGCTTGAGTTTGTTTGTTGGTTGACCACTTGTCTGTTTGCTTGTTTGTCATGGTTGCATGTTGGCTTGCTGCTATCTTCTTGCAGGTACCCCAAGGGACCCTTACTGAGTACATTCATGTACTCACTCCCTTAAGTTTATTGTGCAGGTTCTAACCCCGGGCCTAATAACTAGATGATAGCTGTGGCCTAAGCTTTCTCTTTTGCAGGTATTCTTCCTTGAGAATCCTTGTGATTCTAAGTTTACTTGTGGACTAAGCTATGTACTAACTAAGTTTTATGCCTTTACAGTGTAGAGGCTAAGTGGTGCACAAGGACTAAGGAAGGGCTTGCACTTGGAGCTTTGATAGCTCAAAGGTGGGGCTCAAGTAGATGATCTTAGTTAGGTTTTTGTCTCATGTATATAGTACCTTGTGTACTAAGGAGTTGCCTCTATTAGGATACATTGTGATGTAAAACCATCTAGTTACTTTTGGGTGCATGCTAGTGGTGTTAAGTATGCACAGACTATTACTTGAAGTCGAAGTAACTAGCATTTCACTGTCTTGGCACGTTTTGAGTATGTTTTAATTGAAATGCTCGAGCAATGTTTTTAACAAATAGTTTACTTATTCGTTTGCATTGCCAGGACAAAAGCATGCATATCTTTTACTGGGTAGGCTAAGAAACTAGTTGCATATAAATTGTTTTAATTTATCTTGACGAGTAATAGTTAGCCAATAGTAACTATGTGGGATTCATAGTCCCTAAGGGCCTACAAGCTGAGATTTTGGGGCACTGGGGCCCCATTCTGCAATAATTAAGCTTTTGCTTTTCACATCCTTTCAATTGGTTTTGGCTTTCCTGAATAAATGCAAATCTTGCAACTGAAGTGAGTAGCAGTCTTTCATAATCTACCATCCCTTGTCCTGTCTGATTATTGCACCAATAAACCTTGAGAGTAGCTAAGTTTCGAAGATGGAGGTTCAACTATCCAACTATCACTTGTCCAAGAGTTGTTCGATGAAGTGCCTGTGATGAGCAACCAGTGGTTGGAAAAATTTGGGATTCTTGATTTATACGGACTTATTAGCTAATCAAGGGAGAGTCTGTCTACAACTAGACTTTGGAAGGTATCTCAACAGTTGAATTTCTATGTTTTTGTTATGGGAAGGATATTGTTTTAGTTATATAAATTGAGGTGGAAAAGAACACAAGATCATTTGTTTCTTGGCAATTAGGTTTTCATCTCTTTTCTTGTACTTTTCTTCAAGACATGAGTGGGTAGTTTTCTAGTTCAGTTTAAGGGAGTGATTTTCATTGCCAACACCGACTGTGACAATTGACATTACTTGTTTGAATTTTTCTTTAAATTCAAGTACTTCTTCATGGTTCAAAATTATTGTGATTGATTTTCATATTCTTACTTGTTGAATTGGTTCTAAGATTGCTCGTTACTTGGTTTTTTTTCAAACCTCTTGGGTGAAAAGAATTCGACTTAGAAGCAAGTGAATTGAATAGAAATTATTTTTTATTCTGGTTAGTTTATACAGGGAGAAATAAGACATGTTAAATCATTCAAGCTTTTAGAGTTCATTAGAAATTGCTTTTCAAAATCTAGCTGTTTAAAATTAAGAAATTAACCTAATGCTTTCTCTGGTTGATTTTACTACTTAATTCTTTAGGTTTTTTTAAGCTTTAAAGAGAGTTTAGTTTCTTTGCTTGAATTGAAGAAATCTTTTCCCGATCAATTGTGTTACTAGAATGGATAATCAACCTTGAACTAAGCATTCTTAATATTGATTAATTTCAATTTAATTTATAGTTTCAATTTATTTTAGAACTTGATTCAAAACCCCTAATCTTTTATTTTAGTTTTTGTTCAACAAGCATTTAGTTAAAAATATCCCTTGGGATTTGACTTGGTTTTCACCACTATAGTACAAATTTTTTTATTCTAAGTTGTTAGTGAGACTAGAATTATTTTTAGCAATTTCAACGACCGACAAAAAATTTGGCTCCATTGCCAGGATGATTTTTTGTGTTAAAGGTTCTATTTACAGTAAACTGGCTTATGCTAAGATCTTCTCGTACATGTGAATTAATGTTTGGTCCAGAGATTGAAAAGACAGCAAGGGTGAACATGAAAGCAAAAAACCCAAGTGGTTAATTTTTTTCCATCAACATCTATGAACAATGACTCTAAACGTGAAGAAGCAGTAGTTGTTGTAGAGATGGCGGCGCAAAAAACACTAAGGGAGTTGGCAACTTTCGATGTTGTCCAACAACCACTATGTACCAATTTTCCTGACATTAAGATAGCTTTTGAATTAAAATCTAAATTGATTCATTTATTGTCTACCTTTCGTAGACTTGCATGCAAAGGCCCCCAAAAATACTTGAAGGAATTTCATGTAATCTACTTGACCATGAAGCCATAAGGACTTACAGAAGAATAGATTGAGCTATGAGCCTTCCAGTTCTTGTTAGTGAACAAGGCAAAGGACTGGCTATACTACCTTCCTTCTACTTCAATTAAAACCTTGAATGACTTGAAGAGAACGTTTTTGGAAAAGTTCTTTCTAGCTTCAAGGCCTAGAACAATATAAAGGGAAGTTAGCAGTATTTAGCCTAGTTTCCACCATTATAATACAAATTTATTTAACTTGAGTCGTTAGTTAGACTAGAATTATTTTTTACTATTTCGACGACTGACAAAAAATTTGGTGCTACACCAAAGTTTTTGTCGGTCGTTGAAATTGCCAAAAATATTTCTGGCCTCACTAACAACTTAGAATAAATAAAATTTGTAATGTAGTGGTGAAAACTAGGTCAAATCCCACGGAGAAATTTTAACTAAAAACTCTATGACAGAAAACTAAAATAAAAGATTAGGGGGTTTAAATCGAGTTAAAAAATAAACTAAATATGTAAATTAAAATAAAATTAACCAATATTAAAAATGCTAAGTTTAGGGTTGATTATCTATTCCAATAATGCGGTTGATCATTGAAAAAAAATAATCTTAATTCAAGTAAATAAAACGGACTCTCTTTAAAGTTAAAATAGCCCAAATAATTTAACTGTAAAATTAACAAAAAAAAGCTTGAAATTAATTTCTTAACTTTTAGCAACTAGATATTGAAAAATAATTTATAATTAACTCAAAATCAACATAAAGAATAGTGAACAAAAATGTTTATTTCAAGTAACTATAAAAAACTTGAACAATTTAACTTGTTTTATTTCTCCTGTATTAACTAACTTGAAATAAAAATTACTTTACAATCAATTCACTTACTTCTAGATCAAATTCCTCACACCCAAGTGGTTGAAAGAAAATAGAAAGTAATGAGAAATTTCAAAACCAATTCAACAAGTGAGAATAGGAAAATCAACCACAACAATTCTGCACTAGAAAGAAGTAAATACTTAAATTTAAATAGAATTTGAACAAAAAGTACTTGAATTTAAAGAGAATTTTAATAAAGCAAAGTTAATTCTTACAACCGGTGTTGGCGGTAGAAATCACTCTTTTAAACCAAGCTAGAGAACTACTCGCCCATGCCTTTAAAAAACAAGAAAACATAAAACCAACCATGGTTGCCGAGCTAGAGAGCTCTTATGTTTTTATCTCTATTTATCGGCAAAAACTCCTCTCCTAAAATATAACCAAAGGGGCTAAAATATAGAATTGATGAGATACCTCTCGAAATTCAGGTTGTAGCCAGGCTCTTTTCTGATTGGTTAATGCATCTGCATAAATTAGGAGTCTCAGCAGACTTTCCAAACTCCCTTTGCAATTTCTCACGAGCATTTAATCGAATACTTTGCGGGAATTAGAAATACTTGGAACACTCAACCATTCGAGCTCAGTCATTGGGATTTTGCAAGTCCAAAATCTGCCATGTGCTTCAAAGTCATTGTCTCCAAAACGTTTCCCGACTTGACGCCCCTTTGAATCCCCTTATTTATTTTTATTTTTTATTTTTTTTGTTTTCAATTGGCACTCTCACGTAAAACCCAAGTCTTTGGCAGAACCTTACACTCTTTTTTTTTTTAAATTAATTTAAGCACCGTGAGTCCATGTTGGTCCGAAAGGCACCGTTTTCCCAACTTCCTTCAAAAACTCAAATAAAATAAAATAAAATAACACTATTAACAGCCTTATTAACTTAATAAATCAAAACAAAAGCTAAGATAATCCTTAAATAAATATATGTAAATTATGGACTCATTAAATTCTCTCACACTTAACTTTTACTCGCCTTCGAGCAAAACTCATTTTTTTCAGTTTTGAACCCAAAAATTCCGATGTCAATAACATGATGTAAACAAACCTTCAGAACCCATAACATATCATGAATAAACTTTCTAAGCAACCTAAAATTAATTAGTAAGCATTCTATCATGAAAATGAAATAACCATACTAGCTGACCCTCAAGAATTAATCTATCAACTCTTATGTGTTGAAGGGTGATAAGCTTACATTTGTTATATTTATTTCTCTCATATTTAGTATGTTTTAATGTGTTTTGAACCCTTAGAGATATATTTTAAGTATGTTTTGTAGCTTAGAGCATATCTGGACTTAATTGATTAAAAGTCAATTTAATTTGCAATTTTACAAGTTTTAATTTGGTTGTGTTCTTTCAGGATTTTGACAGATTGGCGATGTTCCAGTAGAAAAATCATATCTTGAGCTACAAAGATTAGAATTGAGTGATTCTTGATTCATTGGAAAGCTAACATCTGGAGCTACAAATCATATGAGACCATAAAACCCAGTTTCCACGTTAAGAGGGTCAAATTTAGCTTCAAAATTGTGATTTGTGAGTCATCACTGGTTTGGAAGTAGTTGCAGTATTTTGGGCATATCTTTGGCTGTAAATGTCCGTTTTATGTGATTTAGGTGTCATTTCGAAGCTAAGAAAAAGATCTACAACTTTCATGCTTTGAGTTTTGAGAGATAATGACTTTATCAAGATCGAATTTCATCTTAAAGTTGCTGCTGATGTTATGGAGTATTTATTGGTTCACAAATTTAAAACTTTCTAGTTATTTTGAATCTTTTTATTTGTTTGGGGTAATTTTGTAATAATATAGAAATTTTAGGGAGATTTTATGAATTTAGCATACTAAGTTATTTCTTTTAGGTGTTTAAAGTAGCAGCTACGCCACAGCCTCCTACCACTCCTCTCCTGCACTTTGATTTTTTTTTATTTTTCCTGTTTTTCATTCAAATCATGTATCAGTAGTTCTCTAGTTTAATTTAAAGGGAAGATTTTCATCGCCAACACTGGTTGTGATGATTGATTTTTCTTACTTAAACTTTCTTTAAATTCAAGTATTTACTTCTTCATTGTTGTGATTTATTGCAATTAATTTTCCTGTTCTCACTTGTTGAATTGGTTATGTGATTGCAAATTTGCTTGATTTTCTTTCAAACTGCTTAGGTGAATAATTCAATTTAGAAGCAAGTGAATTGACTGGAGATTATTTTTATTTTTTGTTAGTTCATACAAGAGAAGTAAGACAGGTTAAATTGTTCAAGCTTTTAGATGGTTGCCTGGAATAAACTTTTTTTGTTCATTGTTCTTTATGCTAATTTTGAGTTGATTAGAAATTGCTTTCTAATATATAGTGACTCAAAATTAAGAAATTAATCTGAAGCTTTTTCTGATTAATTTTACTGTTAAATTCTTTGGGTTCTTTTTAGCTTTAAAGAGAGTCCTGTTTATTTGCTTGGATTGAAGAAATATTTTCTTTCGATGATCAACTACGTAATTGGAATGGATAATCAACCCTGAACTGAGCATTTTTAGTATTGGTTACTTTCATTTTAATTCTACGGTTAATTTTTTTCAGCATTTGATTTAAAAAAATCTCCCAATCTTGTATTTTAGTTTTCTAACAGGAAGCTTTGGATTGAAAAAATTCCCCTTGGGTTCACTCTGGTGTTCACTGCTATACTACAAATTTATTTATTCTGAGTTGTTAGTGACATCGAAATTATTTTTGACAGTTTCGACGATTGGCTAAAAATTTGGCAACGTTACAAGGGAGATTTCTTTTCTAGTTAAAGTTTTTTTTCCATTTTTGTTAATAGACAAATTTATGCCAAGATCTTGTCGCACAGGTAAATTAGTATTTGATCTAGAAATCGAGAAGACAGCAAAGGCGAATAGAAAAATAAAAAGGCAAGTAGTCAATTTTTCAGCTTCAACATCTATGAATAACGACTCTGAAAGTGAAGAAGATGCTATTTTTGCTGTAGAGATGGCAGGACAAAGAATACTAAGGGAGTTAGCAACTCCCGATCTTGTCCAGCAACCCCTATACATTAATTTTCCTAATATTGAGGTAGCTTTTGAATTAAATATAGATTGATTAATTTATTACCCACCTTTAGTGGACTTGCAAGTGAGGACCTGCATAAACATTTGAAGGAATTTCATGTAGTCTGCTCGTCCATGAAGCCACGGGGAGTTACTGTTGACACCCAATTTTGTCCGGGCATGGATTTTTGTTTAAGTTTTAGGTTAGGAAAATTAGTTTAGGAGTATTTTGATTTTTATAGGGGCATTTTAGTCTTTTTAGGTAATTGTCGATTTTTGGAGTTTAAGTGGTCATCTAGGGTAGAAATAGGAGTTAATTTAGTTTAGGTACTAGTTTGGAGTCTTAAAAGTGTTGTAGGGTCAATTTGGGCAAAAAGGAAAGTTTGGGAGGAAGTCGGGGATTTTTAGAAAGTTTTTAGCAAAATTCAAGAGTTTGGGGTAAATCTGTCAATTTTAGAGAGTTTGAGCCAAATCTGGTGATTTTATGGGATTTCAGGAAAAATCTGGGATTTTTGCAAAGTTTTCGGCTAATTTGACAATTTCTGAAAGTTTTGGGTCAAATTGAAATTCACACAGAATTTAGGGCAGAATAAGCAACTTAAGAGTTCTTCTGGACTTGAATCAGTGTTTTGACCAAAAATCTTAAAAATTGAATTTTGGACCAGTTTTAAACAAGGAAAACCTAGTTAATCTCGACTAAGACTTTCTAGTATAAATATGGGACAGTATTGGCTCGAAAGGGGAGAAAAAATCGTAACCCTAAGCTCCTAACTCGGAAAAGGGAAAACTGTTGCCTTAAGTCCCTAATTTCTCGCTACTTCGGCCCCAGAACCATAAACTCCTCCCTACAGCGCCGCCCCCCCTTGCCGCTCTCTGCTGCCCGACGCCTCCAACCTATTCCCCACTGTTCCAGCCACCGCAAAGCCCCATCGCCATCACTGCCAACCGCTCCGACTCTCCTTGTCATGTTGCTTCCCCACGCCGCTCAACCGACTCAAACGAGAGAAGAGGAGTTGCGCCCCCGCCACCGCAAGCCACTCTTCGATTCTCAGGCCTCCGACGACCCTCCGCAGCTGTTCTTGTCACAACCAGGGTCGCCCGCTATCGTACATCATTGTCGGGCAGAGCCCAGACACCTCCTCCGCCTCAACGTCGCCGGGAAAAGTTGAATTCGGGAGAGATGTGGCAGAAGACCCGTGAACCCGACCCGGTTTCAACCCAGTCAACTAGTTTTGAGTACAACCTTAACTTAGTCCTCCAACTTTCTATTTTGTTCATATAAGCCACTAATTTTTCTTCTTGTTGCAGATCAGTCACTGACAGCAAGTTTATTTCTTTGTTTTTCCGTTTGTTTCTTTCTTTATTTGTTTGATTAGCCATGCATTAGATTTAACCATTAAATTCATATAAGGATGTAACTTAGGATATTTATTTATTTATTTATTTATTTTATTTTAATTTTTTTCTTTTCTTGTTTTTTATTTTATTTTTTTTCTTTTCTTGTTTATTTTTTTGTTTCTCTGTTATTTCCTTTTAAGTTTTCTTAGAATAATTTCACCTTTTTTTTATTTACAAAAATGCATCTTAAAATTTGATAACACATAAAGAATTTTTATGCTAGGCAATTTAAATTCTTAGAAATTAGAAAGAGATTGAATTAAGGCAAATTACAAGATATTTAGCAAACTTTCAAAATATCCGTTCTCGGTGGTTTGATAAAATCCCGAGATAGATTGTTTATTCCATATTCGGTTGGTTTGATAAGATCCCTGGTTTGGAATTAAAAAATTAAATAAAATTCATAAAAATCATTTTAAATCAAAGATTAGATCAAGAAATAAGTGGTTAGGAAAAGATAAAACTGAACCCCATGGTACCAATTCCCGGGCGCTTTAATAGAGTTATTTTAGCGTAACCGACTCACGATCTTAGAATCTCTCGCAGACCATTTTTCAGGTATCCAATCGACCTAAGAAAACTGATTGGTGGTGACTCCTAAAAATCACATTGCTACAGCTTGGCGACTCCATTGGGGATGAGTCTAGCCATAAAAAAAACAGGGTTTAGTTTTGTTTTTTTCTTTCTCACTTGTTTTTCAATATACTGATTTGATGTGCTGTTTTTTTTAGGTTGGTGCACGCACACACTTCGGCATGCATAATGAGCTCAATACCCAAGCTCACTCCAACCAAGTTTTGCAAAATACCCAGGTCAGGTTAGTCGTGTGAGGCGATAGTCTCCACGCTTTCTCTAATCTGTAATAGTAAGTAGTGTTGCCAAAGTGTAACAGTAGTCACCCCATGGGATCATGAAAACTATGACTCGAATTAATCCTTCCTCACGTAACCCTTGTGGGTGAGGAATTGGGCCTTTTCTAGTCCGATAGGACTTAGTGAGAGGGATTCGAGAACCAACCCATAACCATTCATTTCAAAAACTACCCACGTATATAGCGGCCATAGATCTATCCACTAGGACTACCATAATAAGACACAGCCTGTTTATTTCTAACTCTTTTGTCAAACTAACCACGTGCCTTGTTAATATGCTTGCTTTCTTTATAATGTTGATTTATCTTTTCATAGTAGCTCATTTATTATTCTGCTATGTTACTAACTCTCTCCAAGTTATTGTTCTCTTTGCATGCATTGCACTATAGCAAAGCATTTAGCACAACCTTTATCACCATGGACATTCTTGACTTACTTCCAACAGATTACAATGAGACTTGGGCATCCACTATAGAAGAGGGTCAGCCAGAAACCATGGACCTCTCTAAAGAGTCACAGTTGGTACATGGAGATTGCCTGCCACCTGGAAGCGAGATTAATTTGAAAAGCCAGGTTCATCTTCGACTGGAACAGAACTCCGTGAGAGAGTTATCACAGATATGGAAGGCTTGGTCCTCTGCTGAAAGAGAGATCTTCGATAACGACTTCGGGAAAGTTAGAATTGAAGTCTTTACCAGAGAATTTAAAGTATGCACACTTAGGAAATGGTGAAGCTTTACTAGTCTTTGTTGTAGGTGATCTAATTGGAGACTAAGAAAAAATGCTTTTGCAAGTGTTGAAGGAACATAAGACAACAATTGGTTGGACATTAGTGAACATCAAGGGAATTAGCCCATCAGTTTGTATGCACCGTATTCTCCTTGAAAAGGATGCTAAACAAGTAAGAGAGCTACAGTACAAATTAAATCTAACAATGAAAAAGGTGGTCTTAAAGGAGATTCTAAAGCTTTTGGACCAAAGGATCATCTATCTTATCCCTGACAGTCAGTGGGTAGGTCCAGTACATATAGTTCCTAAGGAAAATGGTCTAACTCATGTTCCTAATGTGTAGAATGAGCATATTCCCATGAAAGTCCAGAACGGGTGGAAAATGTGCTTCGATTTTTGGAATTTGAATCTAGCCTTGAAGAAGGATCACCTCCCACTTTCATTCATCGACCAGATGCTTGAAAGGTTGGTACTAAGCTAGTCTTTTTTCTATTTCTTAGATGAATTTTTTTGTTACTATCAAATAGTTGTAGCTCTCAAGGATCAAGTAAAGAAAACTTTCACTTGTCCATATGGAACTTTTACTTATTGTACAATGCCATTTGGATTATGTAATGTTCCTTGAATGTTACAAAGATAGATGATGAGTATTTTTTTGACTTACTTAAAAATTGCATTGAAATCTTTATGGATGACTTTACCATTTATGACAATCTTCAATTTAAGTGTGAGGAAGGTGGTAGCTTGGGCCATAAATTTCTTAATTTTTTTTTCAAACTTTTGAAATAATATTTTTTTATTCATACTTTTGAGCATTGATCTGAATTGCTAAGATAATTTTCCTTTTTAGTTCTCAAATGTGTAGCTTGAGGGTTAAGTTAGTAATCTATTAGCCTTTATGCAACCTTAAAAATTTTATTTTTAAATTATTTTTTCAATTTTGATCATGCTAGTTAATGATTATCTTGAGAAGCTAATTTTTGTGTCAATTTTTTGTGCTTAGTACAATGATTTTAACCTTCTTAGATAATGAGTTTATTAAGTTGGATATGTGGTTTGTTTGTTTGATGGATGATTTGAATCACTTGAAAAAAAAATGATGACATTATTGTGCTCTGATGAATAAAAAGTTACTACTCCACTATTTCTGGGTATTGAAGTGGGTAAGAGTCTTCTTATAAAGTCGATCATTGCTCGAAAAAGATACTAGGAGCATGAGTATGATGAAAGACCACTTTAGTATTGTGTTGAGTTAATAACTTGGATATAGCAGAGTCTTTGTTGATACACCCACTAAACGGTAGAACAAAAGAAAAAGGTACAAAAAATCAATTAAAATTGGAACAAGAAGTAAATTCTCAATTGATTTTTTATCTTCCATGGGTTTGCGGTAAGATCGGTTGTACTTTTTGAGTTCTTATCTACTTAATTCTTTACTTGATGCATAAGTTTGATTTTTTTTATAGAACTTTAAGAATATATTAAAAAAATGACCACAAAGAAGCTAAAAGTAGAAGTACAACACCAGTCAATACTTGAGCAAACCCATCTGCTCTCTACCCAATTCCCCATGTCCACCACCCTCACATCATTCACTAGAGCTAAATAAAATAGTCTAGGAAATAATTCTTTGAGAGACCTATCCCCCACCCATTTGTCCAACCAAAACTGGATCTTGTCTTTATTACCCATTCTCCACTTAAAACATTCTGACAATGTAATTCCCTACTTCCCAAAATCATCCATAATTTTTATTAAATTACCCTAAACTGAGGACTTATTGCTAGTTGCACCCTCCTTATTTAACCATTAACCGCATATATAGAGCTAATTACTTTCTTCCATCACTACAAGGATGAAGAGTATTTCCTACATCAATTTCCTATGAAAAAAAGCATAGGAAAAATATTCACAAGAAAACCGTCGGACAAAAAATTCTGTCCGACGGTTTTCATTCAATAAAACTGTGACAGATAAAATCGTAGGACATCTGTTAGAATAGGATGGCGGGAAATTGTGGCACCAAAGTATCAGACACTTTTTATGCAAATTAAATAGGTAGGGACCATATGTGCAAGAAAAGCATCGAATATGTTGTCCAACTCTTTTCTTGCAAATCCTTGCCCTACGCTTTTGAGACAAATGAGGATACGGGCGTCTTAAAAATGTAGGAAATTTATTCATTCGATTTTCCTACAGTTTAGTTTTCCTACATTTTTTTGACGTAAATTACTACATATTTGCTACACCAGTCTTGCAGTTTGACTTTTCATATGTATCCTATGATTTTGCTACAGATTTTGCTTATAAATACCTCCCCTCCTCCCTCTTCTCCAGTTCATATGTGCTACTCTTTCGCCATCCATTTTCACTTCTGTTTCAACATCTTCCTCAGCTCAATTGAGGTGTTTCAAAATAATTTAGAGGTTAGTGATTTAAATGGTAATTACTTGTTTTTTAGAAGATTTAGTTATGTTGTTTTATGTAGTTGACTTATATGATAGCATGTTGTTGCATAATAAGGATTTATTTATTATACCTTAGATTCTCCACCCATGATTGTGTTGATGACAACTATAATATTGGTCCAATTCAGATTATGGGGAAACAAAATGTATTGGAAAAAGTTATATTTGTGATTAACATAATCATGGATTGTCCAAGTTGGATAGTTGAAAGTTGCATAAGCAGTATTGCGGCTAATGTATTCTTTTCATAGTAGCAATTTGTGAATTTTGTTAGACTATTTCCCAAATTGTTCCCGTCGTGTGTTTCTCAATAAATTGATATTGTTGAGTTGAGAAACACTGTGAATAGGAACTGAAGGAAAATGCTGACGAAATTTACATAAAATGCTCCTAAAATGAAATAGTTAAAATGCTTTACTGCTTATGCAACTTTCAATGGAGTAGGGCCCTTACCTCAATGGACTATGTGTTTTAGTTATGGAAAGTTGACATGTATGCATGACATATATAAGTAATTCATTTACATTTTCACTATATTTATATTATATGAAATATAATAAATTTATTACGTATTTATGTTAAGGGTTTTTACCGTTTATTTTACAAGGGAACCAAATGGTTGGTAATGGATGTGAGTGGATGTACCAGAGGACAGATACAGATGGGTATATGAATTCTGGATTTATGGCTGGTGTTAATGAGTTTTTACAGTTTGCATGTAGTGGGAAGGAGTCAGAAATGATTAAATGCCCTTGTCGCAAATGTAATAACAGATTTTATAGAATAGAAGCGAAAGTGAGAGAGCATTTGTTTCGATATGGATTTACGTCAAACTATTACATATGGCACTGTCACAATGAACAATATGATAGCAATTTGCACAATTTCAGTATGGCCCGTAGCTATTTTCCATCGCACTTATATGGAGGGATAAGTGGGGAATCAAGTAGTGTAAATGCGTATGAACAGATGGTATGTGAATCAATAGGTCCGTTATCATCGAATGTAGGATCTGGAAATAGTGAAAGAATGTTGGTGGATGAAGAGTTTATCGATGCTGATGTCGAAGAAGCTGATAATGCCAGTGATAATAATGATAATGTGTTCGATGTGTCTGAAATGAGGGAGGGGTTACCTAATCCGACCGCACAACAATTTTATAATTTGTTGGATGATGCAAATGCACCGTTGTGGGATGGGTGCACTAAACAAACACGATTGTCTGCAATGACCCAATTGTTAAGTTGCAAAAGTGAGTTTAATATGACGGATCGTTGTTTCGATCGAGTACTAGAGCTTATGAAAGAAATGTTGCCTGAAACTAATAGACTCCCATCCACCCTATATGATGCGAAACAACTCACAAAAGGACTTGGGTTGCCATATATAAAAATTCATGCTTGTGAGAATAACTGTATGCTATTCTATCGGGAAGATGAGAAATTAACACATTGTCGTGAATGTGGGAGCAGTAGATATAAAGAAAGAGTAACCTCCAGAAGAAAGATGTTGATTCCCAAGAAATTGTTACGGTATCTACCAATAACCAGCAGGTTGAAGCGCTTGTACATGTCATCAAAAACAGCGACTCACATGACTTGGCATGCTTATAATAAATCATGCAATGATGGAAGTATGGGTCATCCATGTCAGTCTGAAGCGTGGCGTCACGTAGATCGAACATTCCCATCATTCGCTGATGAAATTAGAAATGTTAGGCTCGGATTGTGTACCGATGGATTTAACCCGAATAATGTTATTGGTGGAACATACACGATATGGCCAATCTTTATAGTTGTTTACAATCTTCCGCCAGAACTGTGTATGAAAGAACCCTTCATTTTTATGACTCTCCTAATTCCTGGTCCTAGAGCACCAGGACGCAACATTGATGTATTTTTACGACCATTGATTGAGGAGCTCAAAACTTTATGGTCGGAAGGGGTTGTTACATGGGACAGTTATCGACAACAAAATTTTGTTATGAAGGCATGTTTATTATGGACAATTAATGATTTTCCTGCACTAGGAAACCTTTCAGGTTGGAGTACCCATGGTAAGCTTGCGTGCCCATATTGCATGGATGAAATTGACACATTTATGTTGAAGAAATGCAGAAAGCCATGTTGGTTTGATTGTCACAGGGTTTTTTTACCGCATAATCACACATTTCGTTCGAATGTAACATCATTCATCCCAGGGAAGAAGGTTAGTGCTGTCGCTAGTCCATATAAGTCAGGTGAGGAAATTCATGATATGTTGGTTGGGTATTGTTTTCCTCCGTTTGGCTATTCATATGATAAACACCGAGTTGCGGGGTTTGGAGAGTGGCATAATTGGTTAAAGCGGTGTATATTCTGGGAGTTACCGTACTGGAAGCATTTGCTAGTTCGCCATAATTTGGACGTCATGCATATTGAAAAAAATTGTTTTGAGAATATTTTTAATATTGTTATGGATATACGTGGGAAAACAAAAGATAACTCGAATTCTCGCCTTTCACTTGAGGAGTTAAAAAATATGCGGCGTGAACTACATTTATGAAATATTAGGGGGAAATGTGTGAAACCAAAAGCATCTTATACGTTGAGTCGGGAACATATAAGAGAAGTTACTCTGTGGCTGAGAACGATAAAGATGCCTGATGGGTATGCCTCAAACTTGGGCCGTACGGTTAACTTGAGTGACGGTACATTCTATAACTTCAAGAGCCACGATTGTCATGTGTTAATGCAGAGGTTGCTTCCTATTGCATTACGTGGGTATATGCCAGGTCCTATATGGGAGACGATTTCTGAGTTTTGCTCATTTTTCAGAACATTATGCACAAGTAGGATTCGATTTGATGACATACAACAGTTGGAGCAGAATATAGTGGTTACCATATATAAGCTAGAAAAGATATTCCCTCCTGCCTTTTTTGATTCGATGGAACATCTTGTCATCCACCTCCCTCATGAGGCAAAGTTGTGTGGTCCAGTTCAATTTTGATGGATGTATCCATTTGAAAGGTAATTTTTGGATTTGCATTCATATTTTTGTCAATAATTTTCATATATTATATGTCAATAATTTTCACATATTATATGTCATTAATTGTTATATTTTTTTAACTTTGCAGACTAATACGGTCATTGAAGCGAAAGGCTAAAAATAAAGCTGCAATTGAAGGTTCAATTATGGAAGCATACTTGGTCCAGGAAATGTCTACATTCAGTAGCCATTACTTTGAAGTAAATATTCCTACACGGTTAAACAGGGTCCCACGAAATGGCGATATTGATATTCCTGTGGCTTATGTTGAGGGTCAATTGTTATCTATCTTCAATACAAGATGTCGTAACATACCTAACCGCGGGCGACAACGCTTACTTGATCCCACTGATAGACATCAAATGCACATATACACTTTGTGCAATTGCAATGAGATTATACCGATTGTCAGGTGTCATAGATATAAACAACTGTTAGGGTTTTTATATCAAGCGGATTGCTTTAATTCATTATTGATTAGTTATCATTTCAGGCACTTTGACTCTTATATATCAACAAGATTTCCCCAATTCAATGAAAGTGAATTACAAAGTTATCGAGATGAACATTTGACCAAATGGTTCTCATCATACGTGAGTATCATGGCGTTATAATTTTTATGTGCCTAAATGTGTTTTGTTTGTATTTATTGTACAGTTATGTTATTATGTTAACTATCTATTTTCAGGTTGACTGTTTTGAGGAAAAATTAGATTCTCATATTGTGCAATTAGCCTGTGGTCCTATTCGAGTTGGCATTTCATACAATGGATGTATTGTGAATGGTTTTTGTTTCCACACACAATCCTACGGAAAAGACAAAACGACACAAAATTATGGTGTTTGCGTGAAGGGTGAGACAAGGGGATCCAGTGGGTATGATTTTTATGGCCTTATTGATGAGATTATACGTATTGAGTACCACGGGAATAGGTATGAAGTCTTGACGCTGTTCAAATGTACTTGGTTTGATCCGACACGTGGTGTTCGAAGTTGCGCACATATCGGTGTTATTAACATTAAATGAAAGTCTAGATTATCACCACCTGAGCAATTTATCATTGCGACACAGGCTCAACAAGTTTACTACTATGAGTACCCTAACAAGACTCTTCATCAGTGGTGGCCGGTTGTTAAGATGAAGCCACGAGCTTTCATCGATTGTTCATCGAATAATGTTAGTGATCGGTCTGAGGACAATGAGGAAATGTCTGATGAGCAAACACGTGTGTTAGAAACCACAGACGAGCCGTTCCAAGAAGCGATTTCAAGTGAAGTACCCATGGTAACAACTGATGGCACTGCCCTCAATGAGATTAACATACTTGTCGATTTCAAGTGTTATCCTGAAATCGTGCAAGACATGGATCAGAACATTGAGGTCACACAAGCCGATGGGGATACATCAGATGATGAGCCATCGTTCATTACTTTAGAGTCAGATGAAGGCGAGGATGTTTGATTAAGTGTAATTGTTCAAAACATTTGCATGTTTTATTCGAAGTCGTAATATAACTTTGAATGCATTTGTGTTTTTGGACTGAAAAGATATTAAATTTATCAAGTTTAATCATCACATATCTAATTACCTATGTTGAAATGAATACATCAATTTTTTTCCATCAAAAAATTATTGCATGTTATTAAAAAAATGATAATAATGTTAATAAATTTGGGAGATTCAATCTGACCATATACATCAAATCCATAAATTTAAATTCCAAACATAAATATTTTCATTTATTCTTCAACTAAGAAAATTGAACCAATTAACTTCCAAACATAGTAATTAGTTCATAGTTCATACACATTATAAATTATATATATATGAATTTAAATAAAATATTATACAACAATGATGTGGCGCGCTGTCTGAGGGTTTTGAGTTAATAATAATAACATGTAGGTGTAGCAACGTGATTTTTAGGAGTCGCCACCAATCAATTTTCCTAGGTCGATTGGATACCTGAAAAATGGTCTGCGAGAGATTCTAAGATCGTGAGTCGGTTACGCTAAAATAACCCTATTAAAGCGCCCGGAAATTGGTACCATGGGGTTCAGTTTTATCTTTTCCTAACCATTTATTTCTTGATCTAATTTTTGATTTAAAGTGATTTTTATGAATTTTATTTAATTTTTAATTCCAAACCGGGGATCTTATCAGACCAACCGAATATGGAATAAACAATCTGTCTCGGGATTTTATTAAACCACCGAGAACGGATATCCTGAAAAATAAACGTCAAGTGCTAAAAATATAAAAAGAGTTACCTTTATTTGATTTCTTGTTAATGTCTATATAATGAGAAAAAAAACAACTAATTATTATTTATTCTAAGACACATTATGAGATCCTAAAACCAAATTGCATAATCCTAAAATTAGTTAATAAAAATAAAAGATGACTGAGGTAATTTAAGAAAATAATAAAAGATGACTGAGGTAATTTAAGAAAATAAAATAGAATAAGCAAAAAACATACTAGGTGAAATTAATGACTAAATTTAATGGGTGCCCAAAACAAACAAACAAAAAAGAAACAAAGAAAAACAACAAAAAAAATAAAAGCTTGCTGTTAGTGATTGATCTGCAAAACAGAAGAACGTTAGTGACTTTTATGAATAAAACAAAAAAATCTGAAGGGCTAAACGAGGGGTTTTACCAAAAAGTTGACTGGTGTTGGGTCGGTTCTGGGTTCTGAAAATGGGTCGCGACGGGAGATCCTCTCACGACGGGAGCGCCGGGTCACGACGGGCAGTCCTTCACTTCGGTGGTCGAACGAGGAGCAACTGGCGGCGGGGGAGTACCGGTACGGAGACGACGGAGTCTGGAGCAGCTAGGCAGGCGACGACTAGCACGGCTGGCCGATCGATGGACGTGACGCGTCGAGTGAGAGGGAACGCAGCGACGAGGGAAGACGGCCTGGGGCCGGTGACGGCGACGAACGGAGCTAGCGGTGACGAGAAGGGTGGCGATGCGAACGGGAGAGGAGGCTGGAGGCAAGAACATGGACGACGGGAAGGGAAAAGGGAAGACCGGAGGGTGGCGGCGGCAATGGGGAAGAAGTTTAGGTTTTCTGGGAAGAAGGGAGGAGAGGCAGGGGTTCAGAGTTGCTAGTTTTGCCTTTTTCAAGACTGGGAGCTTAGGGCTTTCGTTTTTCTCCTCTTTCTCTCGGAATCTCACATATTTATACTAGTGTGGGCTTAAGTCGAGATTAACACTGCTTTTTAGAGTTTAAAATCCATCCAAATCAAATTTGAAGAAGTTTAGTCCAATTAGGATATAATCTGGTGAAATTAAGTTTCAGTCCAATAAAACTGCCAATCTCAAGCCCTAAATTCTGTGCGAATTTTAACTTGACCCAAAACTTTCAGGAATTGTCATATTAGCCCAAAACTTTGCAAAAATCCCAGATTTTTCCTAAAATCCCATAAAATCGCTAGATTTGGCTCAAACTCTCTAAAATTGACATATTTGCCCCAAACGTTTGAATTTTTCTCAAAACTTTCTAAAAATCTCCCGTTTTCTCCCAAACTTTTTATTTTTGCCCAGATTGACCCTACATCACTTTTAAGACTCCAAATTAGTACCTAAACTAAATTAACTCCTATTTCTACCCTGGATGACCACTTAAACTCAAAAATATCAATATATCCTAAATGTGACTAGATTAACTAATTGTGCAAAAAACCCTAAAAATGATAAAAATGACCCAAATTTCTAACAAATGACCAAATAGTCCCTAAAAATGAAAATGCCTCCTAAACTAATTTTCCTAATCTAAAACTTAACAAAAAGTCAGTGCCCGGACAAAATTGGGTGTCAACAGCTGCCCCCCTTTGCATGTCTCATAGAATATGACGCATGCAAAGCCATTACCAAATTTTGTCCGACCTTAGCTAGACGTTTAGAGCCTTCTCAACGCCGAAACCTTGAGGAGAAAAACCTTCTTCTCTTCCCCTTTGAGGTTAAGGAACCTTCCCTATTACCTCTATGATAGAAACTTTCCTATCATTTAGGAATCTAAGGAGCAAAACTCTTTCCTCCTTGATTATCAGGCTTAGGAACTCTCCTAACCTTTTGCAATAAGAACCTTCATATTGCTTCCAAACCTAAGAAGAAAAGCCTTTTTCTTCTTCGTGAGGTTAAGGAACCTTCCTTAGTACCTCTACAATAAGAACCTTCCTATTGTCTAAGAATTTAAGGAGAAAAACTCTTTCCTCCCCGTTTACCAAGTCTAGGAACTTTCCTAGGCTTTTCGCAATAAGAGCCTTCCTATTGCTTCCAAACCTAAGAGGAAAACTCTTTCCTCTTTTCTTGATGGATTAAGGAACCTTCCTCACCCTTGTCTCTATAGAAACCTTTCTATAGAAGAGAGAAACTTTTCTCTCAATTTTAACTTTGGTAGAGAACTCTCTCTCACCATGGTTTAAGAGGTAGAGAACCTTCTCTTTACCACCTCTTGTAGCCTTAGAGGTAGAGAACACTGTCTCTTTTCAACCTTTAAATTTCTTTGAGGTAGAGCACCCTGACCACCTCCAAATTCCTTTGAGGTAGAGCACCCTGACTCTTTACCACCTCTGATAACTTTTGAGGTAGAGAACCCTGTCTCTTTACCACCTCTAAATGTTTGAGGTAGAGCACCCTGACTCTTTACCACCTCTAAAAATGCTTGAGGTAGAGCACTCTGACTATTTACCACCTCTAAAACTTTTGAGGTAAAGAACCTTGTCTCTTTACACCTCTAAATGCTTGAGGTAGAGTACCCTGACTCTTTACCACCTCTGCGGCTTGCCTATCTTTTTCTCTTGTCGCTTTAACTACTATCAATGAGAACTTAAGTGAGCTTGTATAAGACGTACCTTGTTACTTACCTGAAGTCTCAGTTTGTACTAGTAATGCCATGGTTATCCCTTGGATTGCCTTCCTTTTAATTCCTGTTATGAAAAAGCTATGCATGCATGATGTGAGATGCATGAATGCAAAGTATGCATGACCTACGGCTTTCTTTTATTATCTCGACTTCTTTGTGTTTGTGTTTTGCTGTCATCGCCCGCATGGATCTAGTTCTTCCTGTCTTTGTTTTGCTGGCTTCTCTCTTGCTAACCGCCCCCTTGAATTATTGTTGAACCCCTTTTATGCTTCCTAGTCCTTTTCCCTTACCTGAGAAATTCTTTTTCCAAATCTCTCTTCAGAGAAACTTTTTTAACCTGGTCTCGAATCTTTGTCTCAACTTCCTTATCATATGCTTGCCTCATGCCTTTGTCCCATTGGATACTTATCCCTGTTATTGTGTTTATAAAACTCTCGTGAGTACGCTTTCTTCTTGTTGATATTGGCCATGTTTCCATTCTCGACTATAATACTTTTGAAGTAATCATCCAGGCAACTACCAAGGGTATCACCCAAAGACTTGTTATTCATTCTTCCCTGTTAGCCAATGTTTTGCGCCTTTCGCAAGGCAGGACCTCGATCTTACTTGTGTTAACTCATAGAGCTTATCAAAGTAATTTACGATCTTTGCTTTTTCCAAGTTTTAGTTATTACTACCCTTTCTTAAAAGTCATAACTTGTAGCACACTAGAAGCTGACGGTAATGTGGTATTTGAAGAAAAGAACTAGAGAGAAATGGCTTTTTATTTTATGAATAGTGGGACACAAAAGTCTTGGGTATGAACAAAGAACAACGAAGGTTTTGAGAAAAGGACATTCTCTTTGACAACTTTGATTGAACAAACCCTGATAACCCTACATCCACTCCTTCCTTTTCATCCGAAGAACTCCACCGTCATGCATAGTACTTTTTCACTGAATCTACATTCACCGGCTTTGGCAACTCTTGTCCGTCCATCTCTGTTAGAATCAAGGCTCCCCCTGAAAAAGCTTTCCTCACCACATATGGTCCATCATAGTTCGGTGTCCATTTTCCCCAGGAATCGTGCTGAATGGGTAAAATCTTCTTGAGGACAATGTCACCTTCCTGAAATTGTCTTGGGCAGACCTTATTGTAGGCTCGGATCATCCTCATTTGATAAAGTTGCCCGTGGCAGAGGGCAGTCATTCTCTTCTCATCGATCAGATTCAATTGTTCATATCTAGCCCTAACCCATTCTGCTTCTTCCAATTGGGTATCCATCAATACCCTTAATGAAGGAATCTCGACTTCAATGGGCAATATAGCTTCCATACCATATACTAAAGAAAAAGGTGTAGCCCCAGTAGAAGTGCGAACAGAAATTCTATATGCATGTAGTGCGTAAGGTAACATCTCATGCCAATCCTTATAACTGACAGTCATCTTTTCTATGATCTTCTTGATATTTTGATTGGCTGCCTCCACTGCACCATTCATCATTGGTCGATAAGGTGCTGAATTGTGATGCTTGATCTTGAACTGTTGGCATAGGTTCTACATCATTTCGTTATTCAAGTTTGTGGCATTATCTGAGATGATACGTTCTGACAACCCATATTGACAAATGATCTCTCTCTTGATAAACCGGCATACCACCTTTCGAGTTACGCTCGCATAAGATACTGCTTCTACCCATTTAATAAAGTAATCAATTGCCACCAGAATGAATTTGTGACCATTAGAAGCTTTGGGAGTAATTGCTCCAATAACATCTATACCCAACATGGCAAAAGGCCAAGGTATTGCAGTTACATTAAGAGGAGCGGGCGGAACCTGGATTTTGTTAACATATATTTGGCACTTGTGACATTTCCTCACAAAATTGATATAGTCGGTCTCCAATGTGAGCCAATAACAGCCAGCCCTCATTATCTGTCTTGCCATGGTATGACCACTGGTATGCGCCCCACATACACCGGCATGAACTTCTTCCATGATCCTTCTTGCTTCAGGAGCATCTACACAGCGAAGTAACACCAAATCTTGGTTATTCTTATAAAGTATGTCTGTATCCAAGAGGAAACCCATTGACAGTCTTCATAAGAACTTCTTGTCATTTTCTGATGCTTTTGGTGGATATACTCGTTCTTGGAGGTATCTCTTGATATCATGATACCATGGTTTCCCGTCCGGCTCTTCTTCTACATTCAAGCAATAAGCCGGAGAATCTAGTACTTTCATCTCAAAGACAGAAGTATGCTCATGGCTACTTATCTTGTACATGGCAGCTAAAGTAGCTAAGGCATCTAGGATTTGATTATCTTCCCTTAGAAGATAATGAAAGCTTATCCTTTCGAACTGTCCTGCCAAGTCGAGTATGAGCTTTTGGTAAGGGATCAATTTTGAATCCCTAGTTTCCCAGTCACCATTTGTTTGGTATATGACCAATGCTGAATCTCCACAAACTCGAAGATCTCGTACCTTCAATCTTAATGCCATTTGAAGTCCCATAGCGCACGCCTCGTATTCCGCTATGTTGTTGGTGCAAGGAAATGTGATTTTTGCTGTGAGAGGGTACTGTTCTCCACTTGGAGAGATGAGTACAGCTTCAATCCCATGTCCTAAGGCATTAGATGCTCCATCGAACGCCATCTTCCATGTCTCGTCTTCATCTCGGGCTTTATGTTCTACTATCATTATGTCCCCATCAAGAAAATCCATCTTCATCGGCTCATAGTCTTCTAATGCTCTATCGGCCAAATATTCAGCAATTGCACTCCATTTGATGGCCTTTTGAGTAACATACTGTATGTTATACTCTGACAGAAGCATTTGCCACTTCGCGATCCTTCCTGATAAAGCGGGTTTCTCGAAGATGTACTTAATAGGGTCTGTCTTGGAGATTAGCAATGTGGTGTTGTTGAGCATGTAGTGTCGCAATTGGCTCGTTACCCATGCAAGGGCACAACAGGTCTTCTCTACTGTTGAGTACTTCTCTTTATATGTGGTAAGCTTCTTGCTTAAGTAGTAAACTGCATGCTCTTTCTTGCTAGTCTCATCGCATTGACCCAATACGAATCCTAACGAAGAATCCTGCACTGACAAGTATAGGATCAATGGTTCTCCAGGTCGAGGTGGTACCAAGACGGGTGGATAAGAGAGGTATTGCTTGATTCTCTCAAATGCCTTTTGGCATTCATCATTCCACTTGATTGGATTGTTCTTCTTTAGTGACTTGAACAGAGGTTCGCATTTGGATGTCAACTGCGATATGAACCTTGCTATAAAGTTGATCTTGCCCAAGAAACTTCTTACTTCTTTTGGGGTCTTTGGAGGAGACATATCTTGAATCGCCTTAGCTTTACTTGGATCAATTCAAATCCCATCTTTGCTCACCATAAATCCCAGTAATTTGCCTGAAGAAGCCCCAAAAGTACATTTAGCGGGATTCAATTTTAGCTGGTACTTGCGAAGTCTACCAAACAACTTTTTGAGTACGTCTAGATGCCCCCTAGCGGTGCAGGATTTGGCAATCATATCGTCCACATAGACCTCAATCTCCCTATGCATCATGTCATGGAATAAAGCAACCATCGCTCTTTGATAGGTAGCACCTGCATTCTTCAGCCCGAAGGGCATTACTTTATAGTAAAATGTCCCCCAGAGGGTAACGAAGGCAGTTTTTATCATATCATCTGGATCAAGCTTGATCTGATTGTACCCGAAAAAACCATCCATAAAAGAAAAGTAGGAATTCCCAGCAGTATTATCCACCAGCGTATCGATGTGAGGAAGTGGGAAATTGTCCTTAGGGCTGGCTTCATTTAGAGGCCGGTAGTCTTGACAGACTCTTAGCTTCCCACTTTCTTTCTTTTCCACTGGGACTATGTTGACAACCCACTTCGTGTATTCGGCGACTCCCAGAAATCCTGCATCCCATAGCTTTTGAATTTCATCTTTGACTCTTAAGATTAGCTCCGGCTTCAGTCTTCATAGCTTCTGTCGGACAGGCTTTGCCCCGGGCTTCAATGGTATCTTGTGCACTACTATATCCGAGCTTAGGCCTGGCATATCTTGATATGACCAAGCGAATACATCCACATGTTCTTTTAATAAAAGTATCAACTCTTCCTTCTCCTCAGAAGGAAAGAGAGTGCTAATTTTAACTTCTCACACATTCTGATCATCTCCGAGGTTGACTATTTCAGTCGGTTCCTGGCTTGTGGCTCTTTCCTTTTCATCTTGCTCAATCAATTTCAGTAACTCTGAAGATGTTTGGAGATCTTCGTCGTCCGAGTCAGCAGTGTTTATAGGATTATCAAAATTCATTCTTTCATTGTCATCAAAGAGAATTTCAGGTCTGCAGTAGTAAGAAGGAAAAAAGGAAGAAGAAAATGGCGAGAATGAGATGAATGCGAAACTGACGTTTTATTGATAGTGTGCATAAATCACAACTTTATTGAAATGAATAGCAATAACTAAAAAGTCCACCTAAGCAAAGACTACACCCTATTGATTGGACCTATCTCTAGGAGGTTTTTACTGTTAAATTACTTTGGAAAGCTCTCGATTACAACAGGTAGATCTATCGCCTCCCAATTGTCCAGCACATCCCACGAGCTACAGGGTTGCACGAGCTTCTCATCGTCGGGTGAATCGTTGGTTATCACCTGAATCGAAAGATCTTCAAGAGATTTGTGGACGTCTATGATTAGTGTGCCATTGTCGTCACATCTCGGGATCAAGCCACCACTCACGAACGTTTCAGTTATGTAGGGGATGCTCAGATTTCCTCCATCTAGAGTGTACCCCTTCAGTCGCGCAATCCTCATTTCCCTCTTTTCGGCTATCATCTTCATCTTGTCTTGTCTTGTTGGTGTGAAGCCCAGGCCATACCTTCCTTCATTTGAAGGGATCTCCAGGGGTTTTGAAATCCCTTGTAAGGCTTGTCCCAAGCCTAGTCCTGGCGAATATCCTCCTTTCATCATGAGCTTTGCCACCATTCGACTTGTTTTAGAAATGCCAGGGATGGGCTCATCTCCATATTCCCCAACATATGTAGCATTGACAACCTCAAAGGACCTGAATGAGCAATCCGGCGTATCTTCGTTGATCTCTACATGTTGAGCATCGACTGGCCTAGACAATAGAATATCTTCTTCAGCAAACACAGTTATCAACCTTCCTTCGATAATGAACTTCAACCTTTGATGCAGTGAAGATGGAACCGCTCCAGCCATGTGGATCCATGGTCTTCCCAGTAGACAACTATAAGAAGGCTTGATGTCCATCACTTGAAATGCAATATGGAAGATACATGGGCCAATTGCTATCGGCAACTCTATGTTCCCTATAACATCTCTCCTCATCCCATCGAATGCTCGAACGACTACATGGCCGATGGTGATGTAAGATGGGTCCATGCCTAATTTGTGCAAAGTTTCCAGAGGCAATACATTCAAAGCTGACCCATTTTCAATGAAGACCCTAGCCCTGATCCAATCTTGGTATTTGGTTGAGATGTGTAGAGCCTTTGAATGTCCTCTCCCTTCTATCGGTATCTCGTCATCGGTGAATGAAATGAGATTCTGAGCTGTGATATTGTTGACAAGGTGATTGAAGCTATTCACTGAGATATCTTATGCAACATAGGCCTTGTTCAAAATTTTGAGGAGAGTTTCTCGATGAGCATCAGAATTTAGAAGCAACGAGAGTATGGAAATCTTTGCCGGCAGACGGCTCAACTGCTGTACGACACTGTATTCACTTTGCTTGATAAGCTTGAGAAATTCGCATGTCTGTTCATCCGTCACCACCCGAGGGGTTCCTTGCTCTTGCGTTACATTTGTAGTGGGGAGTGCAGACTTCGGGTCAATGCCATCCTTATCACATTGGGGCCTGGCCATTGGCTCTGATGAGTAGAAACGACCACTTCGAGTCATGCCCCCAACCTCAGGCAGGGTCGATGTGATGTTGGAAGTACAATCGTATCTCCATGGCACTGCCTTGTCCGACTTGTAAGGGAATGGAGTTGGGACTTGGATTCTTAAAGGCCTAATGATAGGCCTTGTAACTGTTATGACTAGTGGCCTTGGCCCAGCGTTGACCTCCCCTTCTTTGGTGATTACATTTATGCTAACTTCCCTTCCTGGCATAGAAATGATAAGTTGGGAAGAGTCCATGAGTCCTTGCAGGAGTTCACGAAATTCTGGACAAGTTTGAATAGAGTGACTTTCACTATCGTGAAAAGTACACCACTTTCCATCCTTGTTCTCTATATGCTCACGTGAATGTTTTTCAATGATGACTCTTTCTTTTACAAGCCATGAATATATGAACTCGAGAGGAGTTGTAATATCATCAACTGATGTCTTTATGAGGCGATCTTCTTCTTCTATCATGTTCACAGGCCCAGCTTGATGGGATGGTAATGGGTTGTGTGTGACACTTGGCTCTTCAGAAAAGTCTAGCCACTTTGATTCAATTAGCTGTTGGACCACCCGTTTTAATGCCAGGCAGTTTTCGATACCATGGCCCGCAGCACCATCGTGATATGGGCAAGTTACATTGGGATCATACCACTTCGGATATGGTGGTTACATTGGCCTTGTGGGAATTGTGCGAATAAGCTGGCTCTCAATGAGTTTAGGATATAACTCCGCATAAGTCATAGGGATTGATGCGAATGTTTCCCTTCGCCTTTGCACGGCCATTGGTGGAGCTTGAGCAGATGGTCGTGATTCAGTGAGCTTAGCAGCGGGATAACACGGGCGAGGCCCAGTTGCTAAGGCACCCACTAGGGGGACTCCTCTTCCTCGGCTTACGTGTTGTATCTCCTCATCTTTTCTTCTAGGCATTCCCCCTCTTTTTGTTCCCTCACTGTAAGTCTCAATGATTTTCCCAGTTTTGATCCCATGCTCAATTCTTTCCCCGGATAGGACAATGTCAGAGAAATTACTTGCCGAGTTGCCAATGAGCTTGTCATAGTATGGGTATTTCAATGTTTGGATGAACAAGGTCACCATTTCTTTTTCCGTCATGGGGGGTTGAACTTGCGCTGCCGAGTCTCTCCATCTCTGAGCATATTCTTTGAATGTCTCTTGTTTTCTCTTCTCCATGTTTTGCAGGGTTTGACGATCAGGAGCTAAGTCCATGACATGCTTATAATTGTTGATAAAAGCTTGAGCGAGGTCGCTCCAAGTCTTGATGTTCCTCGGGCCTTGGCTCAGATACCACTGCAGCGCAGATTTTGTAAGACTTTCTTGAAAGAGAGCCATCCACACCTTCTCATCCTTTGTGAGTGGTTGTATCTTTCTCAAGAATAGAGTGATGTGAGTGATGGGGCAGCTTGTTCCATCGTACTTCACGAAATCTGGCACCTTGAAATCTGAGGGAATTACCACATCGGGCACCAAACAAAGGTCATCCACAGAGAGAGATCCAAATATCGTGCCCCCTTCAATAGCTCGGAGCCTCTTCTCAATTGTTTCGAGCTTTTGAGTGTCGTCTTCTTCTTTTGTTATTGTCCTTCCTTCATAGACGGGATTGTGCCTAAAATGAATACCGTCGGATGGACCTGAGTCTTGAAAAGGCATTTCTTGGACTGGGGCCCGTTGCGGGGTGAATCCTGGAGGGTAGATGGGATCCTGTGGGTCTTTGGCGGGGGTTTGGACCGCTTTCCCCTTGATTAGGTCCATCAACAGCCTCATCTGTTCAGCCATACTTTCGATCTTTGATTCCATGTCGGTGAGACGTCCTTCCATTTGTTCCGCCATGCGTCTTACTTGCAGCTGAGTTGGATATGGATGTCGAGTACCAATCTTTCACTCCTTTTTTTAAAAGTGGGAATTCTTTTATTAGACTTTATGTATGAATCGATAAATGATGTATGATGCACATGCTATTTTTATTAATGTGATTAAAGAAGTTGAGTTGAACGGCCACTATGGTAGCACTTTCAAACTCTAATGACTGTTTATGCCTAAACATTTAGCGCAACACTAAATCACCAAAAGAATCCTAAAGCCAAATAAAGAAAGCCATGGTGGGTCAGTCCACTTCATTACATCAAAGACTAAAAGAACTTTCCGAGATGGTCATATTGCTTGCGAGCCTTTTTGATGTAGTTGATCATCTTCTGCTGACCCAGGAATGAGTTAGGCCAAGCACCAGCAATTATGTCATTGGCTTCTTCACCCATCTCCTTTGCAGCCCGAGTGACCTCTCGTACTTCTTCTATAAAATCTTCCACTTGACATGCAGACCGGATATACTCTCGTTTCCAGTTCTCTTTCTCCCATTCATTCTTATCGCACTCCTCAACCAACTGCTTAATGATGGCTTGTTTGTCTTCAAGCTTTCCTCATAAGAGTAGGTTTTCGTTCCTCAGTGCCTCAAGCTCAGAGTTTTTCTCATCTATCTCGGCTCGGATCCTCTTCATCTTACCTCTTTCTCCATTAAGTTCTTCCTCGAGATCCCTTTTAGTAGAGCAGCTATGTCCGTCCAGAGGGAGAATACCTTTCTGTCGATTTTGCCTCCATTCTGGATACCTTTTTTAAGACACTAACGTTCTAGGCTTTACTAGGTAAACTTTCTTCCATGCTATTGCTATTCCAGAAATAAGACGGCGGCATTGCAGATCCTCATAAGAGAACTCGAGCTCGCACAATTGATGTGTCATTGGCACAAACTGCTGAGACCCAAACTACTTGCGAACCAAAGCTGGGGCGTAGCTTGTTCCTCCCCATATTCCAAGAAGAGGAACCCATGGAAGCTTCCCACATCGATAGAGTACTGGTCTTGCTGAGATAAAAGGTGCCCTCCATGTAATCTGAGAATCTAGTAAGCTTTTAAGAAAATCCCTCCACTCTTCTTTACTCCCTTTTTCTATCCAGACGCTGTCTATGAAAGCTTTGATTGGAATAAAATCTTGGAAGAAGCGACGGCCAAATTCCCTCTTTAGGCATGGTAGATGACTCTTAATCCAGATGTGTAGTAACGGCGCACAACCGATGAACCGTCCTCCATTGTGTCTACAATAGTTGAGGGAGCGAATGGTTTCAGCCAAAATAGCAGGAAGAGGGCTCATGTGCTTCCTTTGCATCTGATCCAACAGCTTGACTACCCCTTCATCAATGTGTGATAACACCCTTGGAAATATGACGAGCCCATAAATTGCTAGTGCAAACATCTTCCTCTTTTGTGCTTTTGATGTCATTGTCTTCATAAGATGTTTGAGAGTGCTCCATGCCATGCTCTTTCCACCCTTCTTAGTAGCTTGCTGCTTGAGATTCATAACTTGCATGTTTAGGAAGCGAGATAGGCATCGTGACACATCACTCTTTGGATCAGGAGAATATGTCTCAGTTGGGAAGTCAAGAGGAATGTTCAACAGAACACAGTACTCTTCGATGGTCGGAGTCAAGTCCATCTTGTTGATCGAAAAGCAACGATAATATGGATCCCAGAATGATATCAATGTTCGAAACAAAGCCTCGTCGATCTTAACGTCCAGAAGATAGGCAATGTGCCCGAACTCGCTATCGAAGATCTCTCTTTCAGCAGAGGACCAAGCCTTCCATATCTATGATAACTCTTTCACAGAGTTTTGTTCCAGTCGAAAATGAACCTGACTTTTCAAATCAATCTCGCTTCCAGGTGACAGGCAATCTCCATGTACTAACTGCGACTCTTCAGAGAGGTCCATGGTTTCTGGCTGACCTTCTTCTATAGTGGATGCCCAAGCCTCGTTGTAATCTGTCGGAAGTAGGTCAAGAATGTCCATGGTGATGGAGGTTGCACTAAATGCTTTCCTATAGTGCAATGCATGCAAAGATAACAATAACTTGAAGAGAGTTAGTGACATAGCAGAATAAGATATGAGCTACTATGGAAAGATAAATCAACGTTATAAAGAAAGCAAGCATACTAACAAGGCACGAAGTGGTTAGTTTGACAAGAGAGTTAGCAATAAACAGGCTGTGTCTTATTACGGTAGTCCTAGTGGATAGATCTATGGCCGCTATATATGTGGGTAGTTTTTGAAATGAATGGTTATGGGTTGGTTCTCGAATCCTTCTTACTAAGTCCTATCGGACTAGAAAAGGCCCAATTCCTCACCCACAAGGGTTATGTGATGAAGGATTAATTCGAGTCGTAGTTTTCATGGTTCTATGGGGTGACTACTGTCACACTCAAGCAATACTACTGACTACTATGGATTAGAGAAAGCGTGGAAACTATCGTCTCACACGACTAGCCTAACTCGGGTATTTTTGTAAAACTTGGTTGGAGTGAGCTTGGGTATTGAGCTCATTATGCATGCCGACGTGTGTGCGTGCACCAACCTAAAAAAACACAGCACGTCAAATCAATATATCGAGAAACAAACAAGAAAGAAAAAAAGCAAAACTAAACCCCCCTTTTTATGGCTAGACTCATCCCCAGCGGAGTCGCCAAGTTGTAGCAACGTGATTTTTAGGAGTCGCCACCAATCAGTTTACCTAGGTCGATTGGATACCTGTTATGGTCTGCGAGAGATTCTAAGATCGTGAGTCGGTTACGCTAAAATAACCTTATTAAAGCGCCCGGGAATTGGTACCATGGGGTTCAGTTTTATCTTTTCCTAACAATTTATTTCTTGATCTAATCTTTGATTTAAAGTGATTTTTATGAATTTTATTTAATTTTTAATTCCAAACCGGGTATCTTATCAGACCAACCGAATATGGAATAAACAATCTGTCTCGGGATTTTATCAAACCACCGAGAACAGACATCCTGAAAAATAAATGTCAAGTACTAAAAATATAAAAAGAGTTACCTTCATTTGCTTTCTTGTTAACGTCTATATAATGAGAAAAAAAAATCTAAGTAATTAAAGAACTAAGTATTATTTATTCTAAGACATATTATGAGATCCTAAAACCAAATTGCATAATCCTAAAATTAGTTAATAAAAATAAAAGATGACTGAGGTAATTTAAGAAAATAAAATAGAATAAGCAAAAAAACATACGAGGTGAAATTAATGACTAAATTTAATGGGTGCCCAAAACAAACAAACAAAAAAGAAACAAAGAAAAACAATGAAAAAAAATAAAAAATAAAAGCTTGCTGTCAGTGATTGATCTGCAAATAGAAGAACGTTAGTGACTCAGATGAATAAAACAAATAAATCTAGGGGCTAAACGAGGGTTATACCAAAAAGTTGACTGGGCGGGTCGAATCTGGGTTCTGAAACGGGTCTGATTTCGGATCCTCTTTGATTCGGCGGTGAGACGATGAGCAGCTGGCGGCGGAGGGAGCACCGGCGCTCGGGCGGTTGGGGAGGACGACGGCGACGACGAGACAAGGCGGCGATGGCGGCGACAACGCGAACGGCTGGCTGACGATGGATGGTGACGTGACGGGTGCCCGGGGAGCCCAGTACAAGGGACGGCGGCGTCGGGCTAGGAGGGGTTGACGGAGAGACGACGGAGAAGGGTGGTCGACAAACAGGAGAGGAAGACGAAGGCTTGAGGCTGGAAGACGACAAGTGACGGACGGGAAGTACCAAGGGTGGCGGCGCAATGGGGGAGAAGCTTAGGGTTTCTGGGAAGAAGGGAGGAGAGGCAGAGTTTAGAGTTGCAATTTTCACTTTTTCGGGATTGGGAGCTTAGGGCTTTCATCTCTCCCTCTTTTTCGAGCCACTAGTGTCACATATTTATATTAGAGAGTCCTAGTCGAGATTAACTAGGTTTTCCTTGTTTAAAACTGGCCCGAATTCAATTTTTAAGTTTTTTGGAAAAAATGCTGATTCAAGTCCTAAATTCTGTTAGAATTTCACTCTGACCCCAAAACTTTCAGAAATCGTCAGATTAGCCCAAAACTTTGCAAAAGTCCCGGATTTTCCCGAAATCCCTCAAAATCGCCAGATTTGGCTCAAACCCTCCAAAATTGACAGTTTTGCCCCAAACCTTTGAATTTTGTTCAAAACTTTCTAAAAATCTCCCGTTTTCTCCCAAACTTTCTCTTTTTCCCAAATTGACCCCAAAACACTTTTAGGACTCCAAATTAGTACCTAAACTAAATTAACTAAAAAAAAACCCAAAATTACCTAAAAGACTAAAATGCCCCTATAAAAATCAAAATGCTCCTAAACTAATTTTCCTAACCTAAAATTTAAACAAGAGTCAGTGCCCGGACAAAATTGGGTGTCAACAGTAGGAAAAGTGTAGGTGATGACTGATGGTTTTAACACAGTTTTAAAAAATTGTAGGAAAGATGTAAGACTATATCACTTAGGGGTGTGCACTGTCTGACGGTTTTGAGTTAAAATTAAAAGCATGTAGGAAAAGTGTAGGATATGACCGATGGTTTTAACACAGTTTTAAAAAAGTGTAGGAAAGATATATGACTATATCACCCAGGGCAGTGTGCTATCCGACGGTTTTGAGTTAATATTGAAAATAAGTAGCGAAAGTGTAGGACAAGACTAGATGTCAGAAAACCATAGGACATGAAGTGGGAAATTCATAGGACACAAAACAGGAAGCCAATTAATGGCCGGAAGGTTAAATTTTTCGTTTCCTACGCTTTTGAGGCTCCCTTTAATTTTCGTTAAAAAACTGTAGCAAAATTTGCTACACTTTTCCTACAATTTTAAAAACTGCAGGAAAATGGTAGCACTCTTGGGTAGCTTAACTGCCACATCTTCCCTTTAAATTCATGGGAGGTCTCTAGTTCCTCACCACTCCATTCCCTCTTTTCTGTGACGCTCTCTTCCAAACCCACTCTCAAAATCCCCTCTAAAGCTATTTCAACTAAGTATTTTTAATTTTTTAAGTAGTTTTTTCTTATATAATTAATTATTGCTATTATAGTGGTTGTTCACATAATGCATGTATTGCATGTTATATTTTTTAATGCCAATTTTTATATTATATGTTTTAAGTAATTTTATATATGTTGTTAGTAATATGTATGTGGTTAGTTGTAAATAATTTTTAGTGTAATAATGGTAAGTTATATTTGTACAAAAGAATGTAATACATATGTGGTTAATATAAAAAACTATTACGTCAATAATGTTAGTGTAATATTGTTGTCACTTCAATAATGTTAGTGTAATCAATTAAAGTTAATACAATAATGTTACTTCAATAATGTTAGTGTAATTAATTAATGCTAGTTTAATAATTTTAATTTATAAATAAGTATTAGTCGAATAATTGGTAATTTATAAAAATTGTTACTGCAAAAATGATATTGAAATAATGGCAATTTAAAAATTAATGATTTTACTAAGATGATGAAATTTAATAAGTAAATGTTAGTGTAGTAATGGTCATTTATAAATAAAAAAAGTGTGATGTAATAGTAATTTAGTATTAAATATTTATGTAATAAACAGTTTTGCAATAATTAAAAAAACTAAAAACTTGTTACACTTTAATTTTATGATGGTTCGCCCCAAACAGTTAGACTCGGGCAAAGGCCCGACCAAGTACTTACATGACTCGTGACGCAATCGGGGTCCATGACAGCCCGCAGTGACACCTACCCAAGTGTCACAGACTCAGACTCAGACTTAGACCTAGGTCTTAAAAACCTTGCTACCACATACCTAGGCTCAGACCCCGGTGGTACAGACCCAGCCACAGACCCAGGTGTCATATACTACGATGCGTAGACCTCATGTGCCCTAGACATTTGGTGCATCGAGCTCCGCATTTCATCAGTTTCAAGACACACAGCCCGATGCCTATTACTCGGATATTAGTGGAATATTCGGGTCACCTTATTACCAACATATGAGGATCAAGCAGCCCACATGGGATCTCGATACTAATTCATTCCTTGATCTAAATGAGATCGGTATACCCACTCACCTACTTGGCCTACACCCGAGTCAGCATCAACAGCTAGATGATGGAAGCCTAGCAATCGCACATGACGTGCAGCCAGCTGATGGCCCCCCACTCCCTAAAGGGTGAGGCCTGCGGGTAGTTGACTTACCGTCACCTCCACTCCGTAGGACCATCCAATAATTGTCCCTCGAGAGTAAGTGTTACAGACTCCTACAAAATTAATTGTTGATATAATTATACATTGTTCTTAATTACATCACTTTATATATATATCTTATTATAATTTAACTTTGTTACAACTTATTCACTGATCACTCTGTTCATTCCACTGTAGCCTCCATTCATGTGAAGTTGTGGGATGAAAGTTGTATTGCTTGGTCACATGCATCTCGAGCTGCACGAGAGGAGCACGTCACCAAATTAGAGGTAATTAGTTACTGTACATTTTTAACTAATAGTTTGTATATGGACTAATTCATGTTTTTTCTCTCTTTTGAAATTGCAGAACTACTATAGATGGGACCGCAGAGACTTTGGCCTCGTCCGCGGGATTGTGTTTGACTACTGTTCGCGGTCCGTGTGAAACCGCGTCTATCGTTGGAGGTCCATTGCGATTCAGAAGATCCCTGACTTCTTCACCAACCCTGACTATAATTTACTGTGGCCACATGTTCCATCCTGCTACAGTCAGTAGGTATGGAACTAGTTGTGTGACTAGTGGGAGCAGGAGAGATCGAAGAAGCTATCCGAGGTTGGTTCCCATGCCAAGCACATAGTGGATAACTCAGGCATTGTTCTGACGCACACGATGGGCTCAATCCCAGACGAGATGCACTGGGATCGTATAGTACCAACACTACTAAAATATAAGACTTTACCAACTGCCATTTACCAACGTGCAGCAGTTGGTAAATTACCAACTGCTGCACGTTGGTAAATGGTAGTTGGTATTCGATACATTGGAAAATATTTTACCAACACCCAACTCATAACACGTTGGTAAATTGGTAAAATACACGTTGGTAATTACCAACGGTCATGAAAAGGACTTGGTTTCCATCGCATAGTTGTAGTTACCAACTGCCAGCAGTTGGTAGCTTACCAACTGTTAGCCGTTGGTAAGTTACCAACTACCAGCAGTTGGTAGCTTACCAACTTCCAGCCGTTGGTAAGTTACCAACTGCTGACAGTTGGTAAGTAAGTTACCAACTGGTGGTAGTTGGTAATTACCAACTGCCGGAAGTTGGTAAGGTAGTTGTTATGAAGCCGTTGGTAATTAACAACACGCGCAAGTTGGTAAGTTCTCCATTTCCGCGTTGGTAATGTATATTAAACGTTCCATGGCTCGGTTGTTTCGTATTTTTTCCCGTTTCAATCCACATTCAAAATTAAAATACCAATTCAAAAGTATGCCCGACTTTACTCAGCAATAAACATGACACAGCTATGCCAACGTTATTAAAATAAAATATTCTCAAATACAGCATAATGAAAACAATAACAGATATGTGTGAAAGAAAGCATTAAACATTCAACGCCTTACACATTTCAGAAATATCAAGTCAGTCTGATTTAGGTCTAAAAATTATTATGTCTAGGGCTCTAACACAAGAACTTTGGAAATGCGCTAACCTGTTGATGACGCCCATCACGGAGTCCCAACTATCTCCTCATCCTCTGAGTCCGAGTCATCAGGATAATGTGGAACTGGTTGTGCCGGCGGGCACGAAAGGTTTAGCGAACGACAAATAATCTCCAACTGAGCCCGGTTTGCCTCCAATGCGGCTCTCTGAGCCTCCATCTCTGCTCTCTGTCTCCTCTTAATTCTCTCGAGCTTCCTCTCGTACTCCGCATCCCTTCGCGCATTCTCCTCCGCCATCATCTTCTGTACTTGCTCGTTGAATTGCGGTGTCTGTGTGATGTCGATAGGCGGGATGGGACCTGGCTGTCGGCGTCCCGGTATAACACACTGCTCAGATCCTAATCCAAATACACGGCCTCTCCTTCTACCGCCAGATGCAGTACTAATGATTGCTAGTTCATCAATGGCCTCTATTCCATCATCTTGCTGTGTTTGCTCCTCAATCTCTTCATTGATACGAGTCTACAGAAACGTCATAAAATACATTTAGTCATGTCATAATTTGTAAAACATAGTAATTAACTTAAGAATATTCTGCGACCAAACAGTTTTACTACTTACAGCAACTTCTTCACAGCGCTTACTAACATATTTCCCATTCTTCATTTTATGTGTCGCCTGAAGGACTTTAAACAAGCCAGGGTCCTTCTTCTCAGGATCTCTCTCTCTCTAATTGAATGAAACGTAACATTAATATGTAATTTAATTTCATTAGTATCTGAACTGTTGTTTGAAAGAACATTAGCGAGATACATACCATTTGCTCTCAATGTGCAGACATCGAGATAGATCCCCCAGCATATGTCGCGCTGCAAGAGCCAGACTGTGAATCCTCGTCAGTCATTGTTGCTCGCATTGCCTTGAACTTAGCAGACTTCTGAATGAACTTCGGACTCGCCCAATATGCCTCCATTTCTGCATATGCAGCATCTGACATAAAGTTTGCCTTCGCTCGACGTTTAACCGGATCTTTCACACGCCGAATTTCTGACATCATGCTTCTGTAATGCTGTGCTCCCAATATATTCCACACCCGATACACCTCATTATGGTGTATAGGATCCCACTCACAGCTCCTCTATACAAGTTAATATGTTTAAACTATTAGCATGGGAAAATACAATTCTATATCTTATAACATTATTACATCATTAACATAGTAATATTATTGGTATACCTCAAATACACGCCACCATTGCTGCAGGTCTGATGGAGAGACAGAGGACCAATCAGAATATGGTTTGAAATGTGTGGTGAAACATGGTGTCACTAACCGTGTCGCCACAGCTGGAATGAATCTGTGACGTTGAAATTATATGACTTAAGTTTCAAAGAATGATTCCATGTAAAGTATTTACTCTTACTAATATTAATACGTGTGTCTGGTATTTATCACTTACGTGTTACCATGTGGGGATATCCTCATCCGCGGTCGGCCTGCTGTCTGTGACGTCAATGATGGGATGTTATCAATATGTATATCATCATCTGAGGGATGAGTCGTCACTATGGGGTGCCTCAGGTGGCGCGCACCAGATCCATGTCCAAATAGCGTGCCTCCACCGCCGTCAGATCGGTGCTCATGTGAGGGGACCTGCGTGGCTGGCACTGTTGTTCCCTGCGTCTGTACACCGACATCCTCCTGTGCCCAGGATGAAGAACCCATCCTATGTCGTTCATTAAGTATTGGCTCCATTACCTCCTTAAACTGCGCAAATGGTCCTTTCCCAGGTCGGCGTTTATAGGTGTTATCCCCTCTACGAGGCATCTGCATTTATTTTTAGGTAAGTTGGTAAATTAAACATAACATATATTTACTGACATATATTGTGCAGTATTAGGGGTACATAAATGTACTCAAATATTTTCTACACATTACTTAGAAATTACAGGTTATCATTATTCCTAGTACATGTTATCTAATCATTCATTCGACCCACTGCTGTCATTCGACTCAAACTCCTCGGACTCTTCAGAGTCACTGTCATCGGATATAAACTCCTCATCATCCTCTGTCTCGGCATTAGATCCCCCCTCCTCAAGTACATCTTCTTCAATATCATCACTGACACCCGGGTCAGCTAACTCCTCAATTGGGTCATCTTCAATTCTTTGACAATTAACGGATCCACTGTCTTGATACACGTCATCCGTGTCTAGAATTGCAGCCTGTATTATCCATCGAGGTTTTATCTTCATAACAGCTGACCACCCGTTTCTTTCACGTGACTTACTCGGATATTGTGTGTAGTACACTTGGTCATCCTGTGATGCTAGAATGAAAGGATCAAACTTCTGATATCTGCGGCTATTCCAGATCTCAACTAACCCAAACTAACCCAAATTGTTTATGCATTCGAGTTCCACGTTCAGGTGTTGGGTCAAACCAGTTGCACCTAAACAAGACAACATTCTTATGCGGAAAGCCGGGATATTCGAGTTGAATGACTTCTTCTAATATACCATAAAAATCACATTCAACTTCACTTGCACCCGTGCTGCGTATGCATACTCCACTATTAAATGTTGATTTGTCCTTCCCCTATTCACTTATGTGAAACTTGTACCCATTTGTGAAATACACCGGCCATGTCTGAACTCGCCATGAGGGCCCACGTGCAACATCCCACAAGATGTTATCGACAATATTGTTACCTGGGTCATCAACCTATGTAAAATATATTTCAATTTAGGACAATATATATGGAGACTTTTATAACTTAACATATTGCAATACATTCTGTCCTAAAAGCACACGTACATATTGTCGGAGCCAGGCTGAGAAATTGTTTTCAATGTGTATGTCCATCTCAGACATTGTTATCTCGGGTGCAGTTTCCCTGACCATGTCCACAAACATACTGTCGCCAATAACAGAAACAATAAAAATATGTTAGTTTGGTTTGATGAGTAGTACTAAATTTCAACATAATCACAGTTGGAATGCCTTTACATGAACGATGACTTACTTTAGGTATGGCCTGATCTGAGCACAGTTTAGAAGAACGTATGTGGTTGCAAGTCTGAGTTCATTGTCCGTGAGGAATCTATATCGGCATGCACCATATGGTCGTCCCGGAAAAGTGAATATGGACCACAAGTCACCATTACATTGGACAGGACCACCATCGTCATTTCTCGGTACGCGGTTCATCATGGAGGGAACATGGGACTCAAAGTAATGAGAGCAAAAGATGGAAGTCTCCTCTATAAGGTATGCTTCACATATCGATCCCTCAACATGAGCAGTATTAGAAACCTTCATTTTTAGGTCATGCATGCACCGCTCAAATTTATACATCCATCGGTACTGAACAGGTCCTCCAACCCTTGCTTCAAAGGGCAAGTGAACTGGGAGATGCTCCATGACATCAAAAAACCCTGGAGGGAAAATTCTCTCAAGCTTACAAATTATAATTGGAATATTGGCCTCCAACGCAAACAAGTGATTTTCATGCAACTCTGGAGAGCACAAGTCTCTAAAGAATAGGCTTAACTCCGTTAATGGCTTCCAAATATTGTCGGGTAGTGCTTCGAGGGCAATGGGGAGAAGCCTTTGCATCATAACATGGCAATCATGACTCTTCATGCCATACATATTGCAACCAGCTGTATCAACACATCTCCCAAGATTCGAGGCATATCCATCAGGGAGTCGTAAAGATTTTACCCAGGCGATCACATCTTGCCTTTGGTTAACATCCAATGTGAACCTCGCCTTTGGTTTGAACGAACGACCATCATCAAGTGGAACCATGTTTAACTCCGGCCGATTACAATAAATTTCCAGGTCCTTCCGTGCTTTCACATTATCTTTCGTTTTGTTCTTAACATCCATCACAGTATTCCATATATTCTCAAACACGTTCTTCTCAATATGCATAACATCAAGATTATGTCGTATTAAGTTCGTGGCCTAATATGGTAACTCCCAGAAAATGCTTCGCTTCGTCCAATTATGTGATTTCCCATAATCACACGGTCGATTTTGTGGACCATCGTTACCAACTGATGGAATCCATGAGATTCTTTCAAATATATCTTCACCTGATAAGCGTGGAGGAGGCAATGACTTTTCTGATTTCCCTTTTTTAAAGCAAGTACAATTCCTTCTATATGGGTGGTTCCGGGGGAGGAATTGCCGATGACAGTCGAAAAAAGAAATTTTCCCGCCATACTTAAGTTGGAATGCCTTACTTTCACCCATACAAATAGGGCAAGACAATCGCCCATGTGTCATCCACCCTGATAGCATGCCATAAGCCAGAAAGTCATTTATGGTCCACATTAATGCTGCTCGTAGAATAAAATTTTGTTTCAATGACACATCCCATGTTTCGATGCCATCAAACCACAGATGCCGTAGCTCGTCTATAAGAGGTTGTAGATAAACATCAATCTTATGATTTGGGCTACGTGGACCTGGAATCAGCAACGAAAGGAACATATAGGGTTTTTTCATGCACATCCAAGGGGGCAAATTATACGGAGTAACGATCACAAGCCAACAAGAGTATTGTTTCCCAGATGGTCCAAAAGGTGTAAATCCATCGGCACACAACCCCAATCTGACATTTCGTGGTTCCGAAGCAAACCATGGGTAGGTCTGATCAAAATGTTTCCAAGCTTCACCATCTGATGGATGTTTTAACACACCTGGGACCTGTGTTTGCTCCTTATGCCACCTCATCTGCTCAGCTGTTGCCAATGACGCAAATAAGCGTTGCAGACGATGGCTTAGTGGTAAATAATGCATGGTTTTCCTCGGTCGATCTTTACCACGACCGCCCTTTTTTGGCTTATATCTCTCAGACCCACAGTACTTACAAATACGATCGGTACTTTCATCTTTCCAGAACAACATACAATCATTCACACAGACGTCAATCTTCTCGTGAGACAGACCCAACTGGGAAACTAATTTCTTAGTTTCATACCAATTTGATGGCATCTTACTATCTGTTGGTTGAGTCTCCTTCATCAGTTGGGCAATGCCATTAAAGCATCCTCGTGACATGTGATACTCAGACTTAAGGTTGAGAAGGCGGACAGCAGCAGATAACTCAGAATGACTTTCGCACCCATCCCATAAAGGAGTTGATGCTGAATTCAAAAGATTAAAAAAATTTTGAGCACTTTCATTCGGCTCCACAACATTGTCTTCCGGAAATTGTGAGTAACTAGGGCCAATGGCATCTAATACCATCCTCTCATATGGATACGTCGAACACCCCTGGTCAAACTCCCTAAACCTACCCACACCTTGAGCCGTATCTGATGCTTCATTAAATGGCTCACCATGATCGGTCCAATTCAAGTAAAAAGGCTTACACCCCCATTTGTACAGATGAACTCTGACCTCATCAGCCTGATTAAACCACAAATTCTTACACTTCCGACAAGGACAGCGAATGCATACCCCGCTCATAGTTTCAGGGTGGGTTACAGCAAATGATATGAATTCTTCCACCCCGGACTCCCACTGTTCTATGTAACCAGTTCGGCCAGGCAAGAAACGGTTACTGTACATCCAACTATGGGCGGATTCCATTACACAAAAAATCTGTTCGTAATCATAAACACCTCAATCTATTAAATGATATACGTACTCAAGTTTTATATTGAGTTAGTAAAAATAACACAAGTATGCTTCAATGTTTACGTACTCAAGTTTACAGTATTTTTAGATAGACAAAGTTTATTCTCAATCTAGTTGTTCTTATGATTAACGTACGGTTATCAATATTGTTCTTATTGTTCTTATTACTGTCATTGTTCTTAGTACTTAAATTAATAATTTTCAAAGGATATTTTATTACATGTAGGCTTTACTAACTACAAAAGGTAATGAATAAAGAAAGTTAATGTTTACCTTAAGAGTTTAAAACTGTCCTGATTATTCCTTTAATGGTTGAGAGTTTTAAGGTTAGAGTTTAAGGGTTTATGATTTGAATTATGAGCTTATAGTTAAGGTTAAGGTTAAGGTTAGAGTCTTGGGTTTATGGGGATTATTTCGGTTCAGATTTATTGTATACCGTTTATGATAAAGTACAAATTATTGTTAAGATTAGGGTCTAAGTTTATGTCTATTAGAGTTTAGACTTAGGTATAGGGTTCATACTGCTACGATATACGACTTATAGTTTAGGTTAGATTTTGTCGTCTTTAGGGTTTACAAGTTTAGGTTGACGGTGTTGGGTTTAAGTTTAGATTTATGGTCTAAGGTAAAGGTTAGGGTTAGGAAGAAGTTTGCGTTCAAGTCATGTTTGGTACAATCAGGCTACCTGGATTTCTTCGAATGACAGTGACTCCTCCTCTTCAGTGGTCGTAATTTATTTGTTTTCATATTTTCTCTATTGGTCTCCAAATTAATTGTTTTATTTTTTCTGCATTATTATTGTCATATTATTGCAACATGGTTGCAAACAATAATGATTAAATTTTTATTATCAATACACCATGACATAATATAACCATTTACACTAAAGCACTCCAACTAAACCATAACTACACCTATTACCATGAACTTATACAAATAATCATGCCATAAAATAATATATACAACGCACAAAGAAATTACATATTGACTATAATCCAGAAGAAAAAATATCCACAGATAACAAATAATTAACATAAATTGCATATTCAAATCTAAACCCACTGTGTTCAAACCATAGTGACAACAAATAAGTTTTATTATCAATATTAGTAATTAAAACAATTTCCCTTAAAATCATCCCGTTCTCAATATAATAGGAAAAGAAATATAAACTAACCTCGAACGACTGCAAACGGACAGGAAAAACAATGGGTACTTCTTCACGCTTTACAGATGCAGGGAGGAACTGAAAAAAGGGGGAAAAATAACTTAATATCCTCGTAATATAAGAAATTTCTGCAAATGACACAAAGTATCATTAATGTACACGAGTAATTTAAACAAAATACGTTAGGGAGATTATTATTTGTTTCATTATAGTTATGTATAACTGTTTTAAATACTCTTTTCTCTCTTAACGCATGATTTATTTTAACTTATATATAACTGTTTTAAATTGAGACATTTTTTAAAAAATTTCACATAAGGCAAGTGCAATTTTGTACATATCTAGTTTTTAGTCATTTTTCGGAATTATGTTAAGGGCTATTTGGGACTAAATTGATTTAGGGGTTTAAGGTTTTTTAGGGATTGAAGTTTTTTTTTTTATGTGGGTTTAGGGATAACGATTTAAGGGTTTTAAGGGGTTAAGGGTATTGGATATAGGTTTTGGGTTTGATATTTTTGATATTTTGTCAATGGTTTGAAATTAGTGTTTAGGTATATGAAATTATCTACATAAGGTTATTGGGGTAAATTGAATTAATTCAATATTATGGTTTTCGGAATTATGTTAAGGGCTATTTGGGGTTAATTTGCAAATTTTTTTATGATTTAGGGATTAAGAATTTTTATGGGGTTTAGAGATATATAATTAGGATTTAGGGTTTTTAAGGGTTTATGATTATTGAATTATAAATATTACAGTATTGAAATTTAGGGTTTAGGGATTTATATTTAGGGTTTAGGTTAATGGTATATTAGGTTTAGGGTTTTAAGGATATAGAATTTGGGTTTAGGGTTTTACGGTTTATGCTTTAATTAGGCTCTAGGGTTATGATTTAGAGTTAATGTTTGTGTATTTAGGGTTTAATTTAGGGTTTTAGGGTTTACATTTAATTAACAAGGGTTTAGGTTTAACGGGTTGTACTTAGGGTTTAGGGTTTTAGGTGTTAGTGTTTAATTTATGGTTACGGGTTTGTGTATTTTGGGTTTAATTTAGGATTTTAGGGTTTTGGGGACAGTATTTAGGGTTTGGGATTTAAGGTTAATTAATGGTATATCAAGTTTAGGGTTTTACATCTTTGGGTTTAATTGAGGGTTTAGGGAAATAGAATGTGGATTTAGGGTTTAATTAATTATTAAGGTTTGGGATTTATTCTTATGATTCTTACTTCCTTGTATATGATATCATGTCTTTATTAAATTTAATTTTTGAAATTATGTTTATAGAGAAAATTTCATGAACTTATATATATTTATGATTGTACCAAATATATAATTATATTCATGTGTGTGTGTGTGTGTATTTATATATTTATATGTACGGGGAATGCTGGTTATATAACAAGGATAATTCAATTAAAAAAATTAAATGATGGACGATGAATAAGTAATTATTCATGACACTTTTGTTAAGGTATTAAAGTAAAGGGTAGAACTATAATTTTGTTAAGGATGCAGGATTGAGTGTAAATTAAGTTTAGGTATTGAAAAACTATGTCTAATTACACATATGTCTACAATATAATAATTATTAACCAGCCTAGTGCCATTTCAGTGAGACATTCTTCAATTTCATTTCCTTTTTTTTCTCACACATTCTTTGTTTGTTTTTGTTATTTTCCCTATTTTTTGGCACATAATAAATCTTATTATTTATCCTTTTAAAATACATGAATAAAAAAATAGACAAATAAATCAACAACAAAAAATGTACAAATGAACATTACAAATTATTTACTATTTTAAATTATACTAAATAATTGCGCACATAAATATACTACCTAAACAAATAACTTAAAACTAATAATTTCATACTTTCTAATTAATCCCGAAAATAAACAAAAAATTGTAAGAAAATGCACATAAATTTGCAATTGTAATGGGTAACCTAAAAACTAAATCTCCAACCAAATACAACACAAACTAAATTTCCATATCCAGAGTTACTTTTCCTTCTAATTAAAGATTTAAAAAGTCAGAAATGAATACTCTATATAATTCATTTTAATTTAAGTGAACTAACTTATTTTTATTTTTATATTTTTTTAGCTGATTTATTTTTATTTTTATAGTTTTTAAATGAAATTAATTTTATTTGAAAGTTAAAATTATATAGATACAATAATCTATTTAAAATTAAATATTATTTCACCAAAAATATTTATTTCATACCACATCCAATCCATTTTCTCTAAATATATAATATATTTCTAATAAATTTTATATTTCTAAATAATTTATATCTTTGTAAATTTACTAATAATTTCTATATCTATAATGGATTTTTATATTTATAAACCAATAGTTAATGCTTGTGATTAATATTAATATTTACTTGTTTAACATTTTATTCATTTTTCAATTAGTTCAAATACAGAAGTATCATTTTTTTTAAATATATTTTAGCTAATCTCATTTTATTTTAAAAATTATTTTTCAGCATATCAAAAAAATATACGTATTCTACAATATTTTGTCATTGCAAAATGTAAATATACTACCTAAACAAATCACTTAAAACTAATAATTTCATAATTTCTAATTAATCCCGAAAGTAAACAAAAAATTGTAAGAAAATGCACATAAATTTGCAATTGTAATGGGTAACCTAAAAACTAAATATCCAACCAAATACAACAAAAAATAACAAATATTGCACATATTTCAAACCAAATTAACAGTATATAAGCCGAAAATGAGTATTTATTGGGGAAACAATTGAAAAAATTCGAAATAAACGCGGTTACCTCAAATCAAAATGTTAACTTCCTTCAAACACCTCCAAATAACTTCAATCTTGCAATAAAGACCAAAATCTTCAACCCATTATCAACCAAGAAGCTCAAATAGGGAGAAATACCTCAAAAAAAATTGAAAAATTCTCGGAAAAAGTTATAGTGCGCACTATAACTATTGCGCCGTTTAATTGTCTATTATTCAACAAACAGAAAATCCCCATCAGCTTTCTGTATATTACAAGAAATAATCTTTCATTCGACACCCAATACTCCATTTGGGAAATAATAAAAAAAATATAAATATATAACATATAAACTATTAACAATTAAACTACCTTACATTCCAACCACATCTTCCATAGAACATCCAGTACCATAAATATCTACACCAGGTTTCTTTACAGGCAAATTCCGGTAAACATACTATAAACCGGGTTTTTAATACTCAGCTAATGCATGTATGGTTCAATCAGCAGAAACTTGTAGTAACATAGACAACAGTACCATGTTTATTCAGACCATTTCAAGATAGCTACTCAAGCAAGTGAAAAAAATTCAACCTTCATGAGCTGTAAACTGTTTCGTTGAGGAATCGGAAACTAAGAGGAAAAAGTACAAAGTTTATGGGTTGTTATCTCTGGGGACATCAACTAAAATAGCCAGACATGCGTCAAAACCAGAAATATATAATCATATCAAAACCCAATAGGCAAAAGAAAAATTCCATAAAAAAAATACTGATGGTGTTGGGGGATTACAAATTGATCATTCCAAAGAATACAATGTCGTTGAGCACTTCAAGGTCAAAATATAGACCAGGAATGGCCTCGTCCTCTCTCACCTCCCTCGCGTCCCTACTGGGTGTGTAGCAAGGAAGGAAGCAGTGCCAGGCGGGAGCTTTGGGTGGCAAAGGAGTTGGAGGCTGTGGCTTAGAGGAAGATGCTCTAGCTGCTGCTGGATGAGATGGGAAGAAGATGGACCAGCCATTCGGATTTCGAATGAATCCCTGGCTAGCGAGCGGAAGAAGATGGACCAGAGATTCAATCTCAGAAATAATCTTTCATTGGCGATGAAGCGAATTTTAGTGGTGATGAAGAGTGGTAGCAGCCATTAAGCAAATAATGGTAGAGCAATTAAGATATATAGCAACGCAATTAAGCAAATCGAAAGCAAAGACAGACATAGAGTTAGGATATGCAACAAATAGCTTTAACTAACCTTCAGATCGTGGTAAATGACAGTAGATCCACGCATTTCTGACCTCGAAGAAGCTGTTTCGGGCCCCAATCGATGACGCCACGTGAATGTGTGTGCTGTGCGAAGAATACGTTTGCAGGGGAGGGAGAGACGCGAATCTGTCGTGACGAGGAAGACGACCTGCGCAGGGGGGGCAATTTAAAAACATATTTTCCAACGGCCATAGCCGTTGGAAACCTAAGGCCGAAACGCACCGTTTCATTAATCAGCTTCCAACGGCTTCAGCCGTTGGTAAATGTACAGAACCTTTTTTTTTTCCAACGGCTTCAGCTGTTGGAAAGGTTACACATGCATTTTCCTAATTATTGTATATATTTTCCAACGCATGACAGTAGCAACCCAATTCCAACGGTCACAGCCGTTGCTAAGTACCTACGGCTTAGCCGTTGCTAGCAAAAAAAAAAAAAACCACCAACATGTGCACGTTGGAAGATTTTTACCAACGGTTCTGCACGTTGGTAAATACCAACGGCTTGACCGTTGGTAATAAAACAGTTGGAAAAGACGGATTTTTTAGTAGTGCAACCTCTCCCTTCCATACATTATAATTTTTTATATGATTTATTACTTACTTAAATTTTTAATGATATCTAAAATTGTGCAGACAAAAGCCCGAGATGGAGTTGATCCATCATTTGACGAGTGGTGGTCTCATACTCATAAACGCAAGAAGACCAATCAGCCCATCGATTCGATTTCACAGTAATTGTAGGTAATAAATGTTCATTTACCACTACTAACAATGTTTTAAAAATGTATTACCTATTTTACTAACTCTAATTTCTTTTTCTTGTAGGATGGATATGTCCAGCGGATTCAAGAAAAATACAAGAATCCGAATGACCGCTCGTAATTCGATGCAGTGGTATGGAGTAAAATATGAGACCCACCTAAAAAAGGCTGACTACCGGGTGTTCCACTCTGACTCACTGATCCCCACACTTTTGGACCAAATATGGTATTTTTCATTGGTGTTTAACTTAATTAATTATTTTTATCACTTTTATATTGTTAATTGCTACTTATCAAATTTTTTAGGCTCCACATGCTGATTCGGCTGAGATTGCTCAGCTGAGGGCTGAGAACACCTAGCTACGAAGTGATTTTGCTCGGTTACAGGCAAAAAGTTCGCACTCAGCACCAGCAAGAGACCAAGGCTACAATGAGCGCCATGCTTAACAGGTTGATCCAGCAGGGTATTATACTTGCATCAGCTCTCTCAGACAACCTATGGACCGGATCCTCTACTCAGCATCATGATGAAGATCGTAGCCAGTGAGATGACGATGAACAACTCAGCGCTACATCCCATTGATTTTATATTAGACCTTCAGTTATTTGTAATTCACTTTTTCTGTAAAATTTGATTACTTTTACGTATAGTAAATTATTGACTACTTTGATCAATTGTTATATAACAATAATAATAATAATAATAATAATAATAATAATAATAATAATAATAATAATAATAATAATCATATATATATATAATGCTATATAATATGTTTTTAATTTGTGTACAAATTAATTAACTAAAATCTTTAACTTGTCACAAAATCGTATGAACAATACGTTAATGTCACAAAACCATAGGACATAAATTGTCACAAACACATAGTACATTGAAAGTCACAAAATCGTTGGACGAATGGGGTCACAAAACTGTAGGAAATACTTTTGTCAGAAAAATATAGGAGTTAATTCATCTCAAAACCGTCGGATAAGCTGGGGTCCATGGGCATCACAAAAGCGTAGGACTATTTTACGTTTATCGAACGGTTTTTATTTTCGACACTACTTTTTCCTACAGTTTTATCCAACGATTTTAATTGTAGGAAATGACCATTTCCTACGGTTTTCCTACATTTTTTCTCGTCTCGAATGCCTTGTTCCTTTGTAGTGCATAAGCCTTCCTCACTAGACTTATATCTCCAACATCATTTTACTAGCAACCCAAGGTTCTTTCCTAGTAAACTACCCACACTTATATTGTGGCTGAAAGTTTAAATTGTATGATTACAGAGGCTGTGAAATTAAATAAATGGAAGTGTATACCCATGCGAAATGATGGCTTAACTCTTTCACATCTACAATATGTTGATGACACCTTGTTGATTGGTGAATGGTCAAACCGACACATTATTCCAATGAAAAGCGTCTTGCAGTGCTTCCAGCTGGTTTCTAGATTGTGAGTTAATATGGCTAAGAGCTCGTTGCTTGGAGTTAATGTTGCTATAACGGAAATGGAGTGAGTAGCTAAATTGATTGCATGCAGGAAAAACTCTTTACCAAGAATGTACTTGGTGCTACTAGTTGGCGAGAAAATGGGCAGGAAATTAGCTTGGAAAGTGCTGGAAGAGAAGATGAAAAAAATATTTTAAGAATGGAAGTCAAGATTGCTATCTTCAGGCGGTCATTTAACATTATTGAAGGCATGTCCTTCAAGCTTACCATTACTAATCAAGGGAGAGTCCAGTTACAGCCAGACCTTGGAAGGTATTTCAACAGCTGAATCTCTATCTTTTTGTTATGGGAAGGAGATTGATTTTGTTATATAAATTGGGGTAACGCACGGTCATCTCTTTCTCGGCAATTAGGGTTTCATCTATTTTTCCTGTGCTTTTCTTCAAGACATGAGTGAGTGGTTTTCTAATTCAGTTCAAGAAAACGATTTTTGTTGCCAACATCGGGAATTGACATGTTTGAATTTCTCTTTAAAGTCAAGTACCTACTTCTTTGTGGTTCAAAATTGTTGCGATTGATTTTCCTATTCTCACTTGTTGAATTGGTTCTAAAATTGCACGTTTCTTGGTTTTCTTTCAAACCATTTAGGTGGAAAGAATTTGACTTAAAAGCAAGTGAATTGAGTTGATTTTTTTTTATTCTAGTTAATTCATACAAGAAGAAGTAAGACAAGTTAAATCGTTCAAGCTTTCGAATGATTACTTGGAATAAACTTTTCATTCACTGTTCTTCATGCTAAATTTGAGTTGATTAGAAATTACTTTTTAAAATTTAATTGCTCAAAATTAAGAAATTAATCTGAAGCTTTTCCTAGTTAATTTTAATACTTAATTCTTTTGGCTCTCTTTGACTTTAAAGATTGTCTAGTTTATTTGCTTGAATTATAGAAATCTTATCCTTCGATAATTACCTGTGTTATTGGAATGGAAAATCAACTTTGAACTGTGTGTTCTTAATATTTATTAATTTCATTTTAATTTATAGTTTCATTTTATTTTAGAACTTGATTTAAACCTCATCAATCTTTTATTTCAGTTTTCTGTTTAGGAAGCTTTCAGTTAAAAATTTCCCTTGGGATTAGACCGAGTTTTCAACACTGCAATACAAAATTATTTATTCTGAGTAGTCATGAGACCAGAATTATCTTTGACAGTTTCAAAGATCTACCATTGATGCCAAACAGGACCAATGCAAGTTGCAACAATTTTGTTATGATTTAATATGTGACAATTTTGCCATGGTTTTCTATGACAATTTTGGTGTGGTTCAACTGCGATGATTTGTTCCTGTTTTTTTAAATGACAGCATTTTCTATATAACAAATACTTTATACATATGTAAACATTTAAAAGTAAATTATCAGGCTGATCATCCAGAGTATTCTTATCTTCATCTTATTAAGATGATGATTCGATCTGTAGGTTGGGTGGGAGAGTGGGTGCTTGTACGATTCCACGCTATATCAAAGAGTGAATAATGGCACTTATTGGAGTGTTGGTCTGCCCGCTGAATCTGCTCTCAAACCTTAAACTAAAACCCAAAGAATTGCTTCGACAATTCAGTGTCCTCTTGCCCCACATGGCAGTCTCAGCCTGGTTAGTGCAGGGCACCTAATGAAGTTGGTGAAATAGTAAACATATATAGCCAAACATTCATCTACCTCTTTCAAATCAACAAAATACCATAAAATTCAATTATAAATTCTCTAGCTCTTTCTAGTCAACAAAATACCTGTAATTAACAAATACTCAACATGCATAGTATTAATATTAGAAAACACAAAGCAGCAACATGCTTTCACCTTACACATTTAATTCACAAGGAACACCAAGAAATTGAAAGCAATTGGGTCAAAAGGGTAACCTAAAGATTGATGATGATGACAACAACAATTTTGTAATAGTGGCTAAGAATTGCAGCAATTGCATGTACTCACAAACTAGGATAGAGTTGAGAGATGTTTGAGAGAGTTTAATTTGGGTCAGTGGAGGTTGCAAAATCATTACACCTAAATTTTTTTGGTATCCAGCACAAAATTTAACCAAAGTTTAGGACTTTTCACTTTTTATGCATATGCATGTTATTATATATGGTAATCACTAAAAGGCAAAGTTACTAAAAAAAGAAATTGATTTGATATTGTAATATTACTATAGGAGGATAGATGATAATGATGTTCATCATCTTCCACATCTTCTTCAATCTTAGAATTAAGGCAAAATTCTCAAATTTTTTATTAATGTTTTAGGTTTGCCTAATATTTGCCATTATATTTTGTTTTTTGCTCAATCTCTTATTAATGTTTCAAAATTGTTGAAAATAGGCTACTTACTGTTGAAAGTTGCAGGTTTTGAAACTATAAGGACTTTAAGTAATTTAATATTTTTTCTTTAATAAACTCCAAAACTATTCAACGTCCGCGCCTCACCAACTGCACCATCAGCTCTAATCACAACCTAGATGAAATTTAGCCCTCAAAACATGAATTTGACTCCTTAAAATAATTGGAGATGGTAATGGTAGTAGAACCGATGATGCATTAATAAATCCATTGACGCAATTTCACAGAGAATTATGATAAACCTAGATGTGCCTAACTTTGAAAATGCGATCTCATCACCATCAGCCATGGTCTGCCACCCCTAGTGGCTTGGAGTGCTTTGAACCATTGCGTTTCCAAAGGGTTTACAGTCGTGGATGTGAATTTCATGGATAATCATTTTGGTCATGAATTAAATAGTAATACAGGCTCTGTTGGTGATATGCACATTTGCTCTGGTGCCGTCAGCAGTCTTGAAGCTATTTATGATTAGCTCTTGCTTCAGCATGATGATCATGTCTCGTTTGAAGATTATCCACAAAGGTTGGTACTGGAAGACGATGTGGCGGAGGGTGTCGGGCTTTAGGTTGACAGGGTCATCACCGTTGGGGTCGGCGATGACGTTCTACTTGCCATTGCAGGCATCGATATAGCATTACGGTCAGAGCCGATGGCACAGTTGGTGAGGTGACGGACGTAAGGTAGATGTTGGAGATGGCCGGCGTGGGCGGGTGTTAGAGTCTGTTAAGGAAAAAATGATAAATTACTTAAATTCATTAAAATTTATTAAACGTTACATTATGACCCTGAAACTTCAAAACTTGTAACTTTTCACGGCTAATGGCCAATTTTAGCTATTTTTCAAATATTAGTGGGAGTTTAGAGAAAGAAATACTATAGTCGCAGATACGAGCCTAACCTAAGACATTAGTATTAAATTTTAGACTTTTGCCTTAGAATTAAGTGGTGATGCCTCATCTTTTAACTCAACCCTTTTGGCTCGTAGAAGCTTCATGTTTGGATCAATGCCAAGAACAATTTTGGGAAAACAAGTGAAGTTGACAAGTATATGAATCTCATCGAGAATAGGGTTTTCATTTGTGATTAGTTGTGGGTGTTAAACAACTGCTTCATAGAATAGATCATTAATTGTCTCTATTGCCGGTGATTGTTCATCTCATAAATCTTAAACCTTAAACCCGATGGCTGTTAAAACCTAAACCCTAAATCCTAAATCCTAAATCCTAAACCATGTACATATGGCAAACAAACAAGTAAGCATCCAACAATCAACAACAAATAAGAAAATAATAATAAATGCAATGCATGAGTGAATGATATGCAACATACAACACTTGGGACTTCTTACATCCTAAGGTGTCTTAAACTTGCCATGAGCTCAAATGGTGGAGGTACTTGAGACACTGGCCCATGTATCTTGAATCCTTTACCTCCCTTAAGTCCTACTTACGTGTCTTGGTGTAGGTCATCACCCACTCACTTCACTTACCCATCTTTTCTTTGCTTATTGTGCAGGGTAATCGACTTAATGGCTTGACTACGCCAAGCTCTTTGAACTTAACTCGGTCTCCCTCAGTAGACCTACTTACCAAGCTTCTTAGCTTGGTTAGGACTCCCTTAGGTTCTACTTTAGTGGCCCGGGGTCCACGACCTAACACTTAGGTCATTAGAGAAATTGAACCTTACTTAGCCCCTACTTGGCACCTTAATTCTTCCTTAAGGTACCCTTAATTATCTACCAAACTTATTCCTCTTAAACCACACACTTAATTACCCAACTTAATTGATGCTTATAATTATCTTAGAAGTGACTTTGGACTATATTTAAAGCTTGCCATAATGTTGGAAGTGGAAGGAAGCCCTTAATAATGCATAAAGGCCATGTAGGATGAAGTTTGGGGAAAATCAGGCATGGTGCGGTCGCACCCCAATATGAGGTTGATAGGTTTTGGTGAATTGATGCATCACACCAGCCATGGGGGTGCGAACATCATTTGGAGGTGAAACAATTTTGTGCCTACCATGCCCTTTCCTCCATTCCACTTAATCTCCAAGTAATTCCATCTCTTTGGCACTTCCAATTTCACTTCCCATTCATGAAATAAACATGAAATGCATCAATTTAACTTAGATTAACTTAACCCCTTACCTCAAATTCAAACCAAAGCAAGATTAAAGCAAACAAGCCACATAAAGCCCACTTGAGCTTAATTTGTTTCCCTTGAGTTCTAAGCCTAAATGCAAGCAAAATAAGGACCACAAGCACTAAATTAAGACCATCACTAACCATATTTCAAGCTTAGAACCAAGTTAAACCTATGGAAAAACTCACCTTAGGGTTTGAAGCCAAAACTTGCAAGAGACAAGGCAAATGCACCTAAACCACCAAAAAAAAGCTAGAGCCTTGATGTATATACTTTGGGACCTTGAATTTTGCATAAATTATGTGGGATTTTGAAGAAATGGTGAAGATGAACTATGGAGGAAAGGGAAAAAGGAAAATGGGTTGGGAGGGATGATGAATAGTGGTCTTAGTTTGTTTAAAAGGAAATCAACACCTACTCTTACTTACCTTTGACTTAACTCTCTCCCACAAGCCAAGATCAATTTTTTGATATTTTTCTTTCCTTCCTTCACCAGCTGGCTGATCTTTAGGTCCCAAAGGGGAAGAATTGTTTCCTTGCCGCTAGCTTTTTATTTTTATGCCACAAGTGGCACAAAAGCCCTAATTCCTTAGTTAGTGCATTTTAGTCCCCTAACTTTCATTTTTTGTTCCAATGGTTAGAGTAACTTATGGTCTCAACTTATTTGGCCAAAAATACTTAAGTGAACTTAACTTCAATGAAATTACGACCATGCCACTCACTTGGATCAAAATTACCATTTAACCCTTTTTGCCCTTTGGTGTCATTCCACACTTAGGAACTCAACACAACCTTACTTAGCTTGTTTTTGTTGCTTAATAGGAAACTAATTTCAGGCATTTAAATAAAAATGCTTTAATTAAACAAACTTACTAACTCAAAATAAGGCATTGGCTAGGAGAGTTGTCACATGATTGTTACTAACTTATGAAGAAATTGTTTTCATGGACCTGTTTTATTTTGAGTTGCTATCGTCCAGTAGAATGAATAGTTCCTCTTATTAAGTTTTCAAGACCCTTGGATGTGGAATTATCTCACTAACTTATATTGTCTCTTTTGCTCAAAAGTATTTTTCTTTCTTTCTCAAAATTTTTTTTTATTTTGAGTTTTTCCCAAGGACGAGCAAAAGCTAAGTATGAGACAATTTGAAAAGCCTATTATTTACTTTTTCTTTTCTTTTTATCATAATTGTTTAGATTTTTTACGAAACTCTCACCTTAGTAGGGCTTCTAATAGTTTTATTTTTATGTCTTGTAGGCCGTTTTGGTCCAAGTGGTGAGATTTGTCCTATTTAGCTCAATAGCTTTATTAAAGACTTGGCCTAAACAAACTTGGTCGAGCTTTCGCTTTTCGCATCCTTTCAATTCGTTTTGGCCTTCCTGAATAAACATTTGCGGCCGAAGTGACCAGGAGTCTCCTAATCTACCGTCCCTTGTCCTGTCTGATTCTTACGCCAATAAACCTTGAGAGAGCGGACGAGTTCCGAAGCTGGAGGTTCAGCTACAAAACTAGTACGTGCCCAAGAGTTGTTTCATGATATGCCCAAGAGGAGCAACAAGTGGGCTGGACAAATTTGGGATTCCTAATTTATGCAGACTTATTAGCTAATTAAGGGAGAGTCCGGTTACAACCGGACTTTGGAAGGTTTCTCAACAGCCGAATTTCTATCTTTTTGTTATGGGAAAGAGATTGTTTTCGTTATATAAATTGGGGTGGAAAAGGACGCTCGATCATCTCTTTCTCAGCAATTAGGTTTTCCTGTCTTTCTCTTGTGCTTTTCTTCAAGACATGAGTGAGTAGTTTTCTAGTTCAGTTCAAGGGAGTGATTTCCATCGCCAACAGCGATTTTGAGAATTGACATTACTTGTTTGAATTTCTCTTTAAATCCAAGTACTTACTTCCTTGTGGTTCAAAATTTTTATGATTGGTTTTCTTATCCTCGATTGTTGAATTAGGTCTGAGATTGCTCGTTCCTTGGTTTTCTTTCAAACCACATGGGTAAAAAGAATTCGGCTTAGAAGTAAGTGAATTGACTAAAAATTGTTTTTTTTTTATTTTGGTTAGTTCATTTAGAGAGAAGTAATATAGGTTAAATTATTCAAGTTCTTATATCGTTACTTGGAATAAACCTTTTATTCACTGTTCTTTACACTAAATTTGAGTTGATTAAAAATTGCTTTTTAAAATCTAGTTGCTCAAAATTAAGAAAGTAGTATGAAGTTTTGTTCTAGTTAATTTTACTACTTAATTCACTAGGCTCTTTTTAGCTTTAAAGAGAGTTTAGTTTATTTGCTTGAATTGAAAAAATCTTTTCATTTGATAATCAACTGTGTTATTAGAATGAGTAATCAACCCTGAATTGAGCGTTCTTAATATTGATTAATTTCACTTTAATTTACAGTTTCAATTTATTTTAGAACTTGATTTAAACCCCTCCAATCTTTCATTTCAGTTTTCCATTCAGGAAGCTTTCAGTTAAAAATTTTCATTGGGAGTCAACCTGGGTTTTCACCACTACGATACAAATTTGTTTATTCTAAGTTGTTAGTGAGACCAGAATTATTTTTTGTCGTTTCAACGACAAACCACTGATATCAGATAGGATAGATATAAGCTGCAACGATTTTGTTATGATTTAATATGTGACGAATTTGCCATGGTTTTCTATGACAATTTTGCTATGGCTCAACTATGATGATTTGTTCCTTTTTTGTTTTCTTAATGACAGCAGTTTCTATATAACTAGTATTTTATATATATGTAAAAAGGGGACATTACCTAGACCTCCCCCCCCCTCCCGGGAGGTATAGGTGAACCTGCACTTATGCCCTCCCCATTTCAAATACCTACAAAAATGTAACTCCATTAATTACTGCTATGATAGAAAAGATAAAATGTCTATGTTTGCCCTCTTAACTTTCTTTCCTAAACATTCAGCCCCACCAACTTCTACATCTACCAAATTTGTCTCCGATCTAACAAGCCCTTTAGAAATTCAATCTTCCTCAACATCTTCGAATGTTTAAGCATACCGATCCGACTGCACCTGCCTGCAACCATAGGCCTCGATTTCTTGGGACTAAGCAAAGAATTCATGGCGAGGAAAAAACCCAGGTGAGACCGATGAAACGCGAATCCTTAAAAACTTTGATCTTCGGCTCCAGCATCATGTCGATGTCAGAGAAGAGTAACTGCTTATCGGAGTGAGGAGGCATCTTCCTTTGGTTCGTCGCTTGAGATAGCATTTCCTGGGTAGTGGCCAAGTTGCTCCTCCTTTGGTTCAACAGACCAGGGAGAGATGTCGATCGACAGGGATTTCATTCATGGTTCGTTTTGCCTGGCTTGTTGTTTTAAGGCACAGATTCTGGTTTATATTGCAATCAGTTTAGTTAGTCTGATTCTGTTTGTTTGTCTTTGCTATTTCAATTATTTTCTTCCAATGAAATTTTGATTTATGGACTTAACAGTGTTACAATAATGTCTGCAATTTTGTGAAATTGGTGTTTGTAGTTACTTTTAGGTCTAAAATATTTATGAAGAAATAGGAGAGCAAATGTTTATTGTGAATTTAAATGGCTAAGTAATCTTGGATAAGTTAATATTAGTAGTTGAAACAAAAGGGATTCAATTTGATCTATTCATGTCTGAGATTTCGCTTCATTGTAATTCTTAGATTTCATTTTTGGTTATGGGTTTTGTTTTTGTTTACATGCAGAAGTTTGGGGTAAAGTTTATGTGGATGAAAACTATGAGGGAAAACTCAGGTAGTTTTCGATTTTGTGTTAACAGTAAATGACGAAGTAATCTTGGATAAGTTAATATTAGTAGTTGAAACAAAAGGGATACAAGTGTAAGTTCACCTCGAGGAGTTTTAATAATTTTCCCCCACAAAGAGAGCAGAAGCAGCGGAATGGGAAAGGAGACAAATCTATACCAAAATTGTAGCAAAGACTATATCATGGCAAAGTTGTAGCATAGAATTAGCTTCGTAATGCGATGATTTTTTAATTGCTATGGATAATTAAGCTCACAGTCGTAGTAAAACATGGTCATTGCTAAGTCAACTTACAAGTTTCGCTATGGCATTCCGATGATTTTAATTGCCACTAAGAAAATTGCCACAAAATAACATCAAGATGCAATCTATTAAATTAAAATATTTTTTTCACACCAATCAAAGTAGCATAAACTCCCCAATACTTTTGCCACCAAATTTTTCAAACATATCTGTGATGAATATTTTCATCGTACTCAAATCAAAATCGTAACAGAAGTGCTGCTCAACCAACTCGATAGCTACGGCTTTGCTACTATTCGTCTCTGCTATGATTATGATCATAGCATTTACCAATAGCAAAATCTCATCTTCCTTGTAGTGAACTTGAACTTGAAGTTCAACAAAAGTATGGAGTGGATTACTAACTATAATACTACCTCTGTCTCAAAAAGGGTAAAACATATTTTTTTATATTTTTCCCAAAATTTGAAATGTTTCATTTTTCAGAAAATTATGAATATTTAATTTATCTTACTATCCTTATTCAAATTCTCATTTTACAAAATAAAAAAAAATCATTTATTTTCTAATCTTCATTAAAACTCTCAATGCTCAAAACCCCTAAAGGATTCTTTATTTTCTTTAATCATCATTTAAACTCTCACAACACATCACCCAAGAAAGAATTTTTAAAAAAATTTTATTTAAAATGGCAAAGATGAAAAAAATACATTATAAACTGCACATACCTTAATCTCCACATCCAACACCCTCACTATATACAAACCCAAAAAAAGAAACTTTTGTTTTCTAATCTTCATTAAAACTAACACTACACAAAACATTGAAAGGAATTTTTTTTTCTTTATTTATCATTTAAACTCTCACAACACATAACCCAAGAAAGAATTTTTTTAAAAAAATTTTAAGTCTCAAAGGCGAAAATGAAAGAAAACGTAATAAACTAAAGATACTCCTTAATCTTGATAAATATTTATGCATAAACAAATAGGATTGATTTGAATATATATAAATGTGTGCGTTTTTGTTTGTGTATTTAATTATATTATTATAAAATGTATTTTGTATATATAGAAATTGATTAAAATCACAAAATGTAACCCAAAACTATGTGCCCGTATGAACACAGGGGACTTAGTTGCACAGTACCGCAAAGCTAGTTCTTATGCGTGTATATTCCCAGTCAGAAAACAGAAAGAAACCCGATGACGATCCAACAACTACGGTAACTCACTTAGGGGCCACAGACGACTCTTAATTGCGGATGGGATGATTCAGCCACGTTTAATTCTAACAAGATAAGATCAAATAATGAAAATGAATGGTGGTTACAGTATGAATTCAAATTCTGAAGTGCACCTAAGTGCATGTGCACATATTTGATGGCGTTAGAAAGGAGGAGTTTTCGTCTGGATGGAGTATTTATAGTAGTTTTGTTTCTTAGGTTGTGAGATTTAATTGGATGATTTTTAGGAAATTATCTTTATTCAGAATTTATAATTATGGTAATTTAATTTGTATACGTTTCCTTTTTTATTTAATTCCTTGATTTTCATTTCTTCTTCTCCATCTCATGTTCACCATTTCTCGATTTGATTTTTTTTTACCAGTTGTCGATATATTCAGGGTTTTGAAGTGAGGAGTTAAAAGGTTTAAGTAACCATGTTATTAGACTTGAATGAGCCACCTAATTCCTATTTGTTCTACGTGGGGGCCAAGAGCTTGAGCGAGGCATTGGTATATGTATTGTTGATGTTTTTAGTGAAGATTTCATTGTTACTAATGACGATGACGGTGTCGATTATGGTACTAGTGGTGACGATGAATTTGGTGATTTTATTTTATTTATGGTAATTTCATTTTCTCATCTGATGGTTTTGTCACACAAATTAATATATTTCACTATCAGTTTAGTACGTTTCACATATAGTTTAATACATAGACCACACAGTTTAATATAATTCACTTCCAGTTTAATACATTTCTCATACTGTATAATACATTTCACTTCCAGTTCAACACATATCCCACACATTTAATACAATTCACTTCTAATTTGACACATATCCCACACAGTTTCATACATAATCCACATAGATTAATACATTTTGTTTACAATTTAATACCTTTCGCATCTAGTTTAACACATATCCCACACAGATTAATACAATTCACTTCAAGTTTAACACATATCCCACACAATTTCATACATTTTCCACATCATTTCCTGTTTCATTCTCGCTCCGATCCTTTTGCATTATAAATTTGTGTGAGCTTGTGAGAGGTACCTTACAAATGGCGTTGTTCTGACAACACGATACAAAAACAACATTACATCCAACATCTTTCCACATTTTTAAAATTACACAAGATATAATTGGTATTGTGAGCAATGAATGTCTTCTTAATCCTTGTCACATGCCTCATTACTTAACTCATGCTCCTCGTTGCCTGACAATATCCAAATTACATTAAATTTCCAGAATAATACAACATATAAGTACAATGGTGCATTTTCCACCCACTTACAAACACGTCATACCCACAAAGATACAAAACCAAACTACCCTACAAAACACAGCCCAAAACATGCTGGCATACAATTTAGACACAAAAGCATACAAATGATTCCATAAAACTTTAACATACATTTGAGTTCCATAAGCATACGTGTTGGTCACAGAGTAATACACAACACAAACAACATTCCCCAAACCATACATGCCTATAAAATAACCACCAAAAGGCCACAAACACACAATTTCCACATACAAGTCTGCTTTACTGAGCAATCCAACACATAAACAGAAAAACACAACTGATATGATCACCACATGCAAATTTGCACTTACCCAAACAAATTGCAGTAATGCCTCTAAATCGATACAAATCAACCATAAGACCACATAAAAAAACATACAAATCCATACGACAGAATAAAACGCAAATACCCTAGAACAATATAAATTGATAAATGTTTTTCTACATTTATAGTTGGCATTAGCTAAGGACTAGAGAATATATAAGTGTGAGGGTATGATAAATATAGGGAAAATGGTGATTTAACTCCATAATTAAACTTGATTTAAGAATGAATTTGTTGTCTTCTAGTATTGTTTTGATCTTGGTGAAGGTTAAAGAGAAAATTGCAAGTGGTAACATTTTTGGAGCTCAAGACATAACAATAGTTTGCATCAAAGGAGCTTGGACCTACTGGACACTGGTGCAACAACACCAAGAATCAAATATTCCAACACTAAGGGGTAGCAAGTAATCCATTCAGCGGTCGCACTGGTGCGAGTACCAGAAATTGGCATGGCGACATCAATTAATTGGGAAAATAAGGCAACACGCATGAGTAGCGTATAAAAAGGAAAAAGAAAAAAGAAAAAGCAAATGTACAAGGGGGAGAGAGGATGACAACATATAAAAATGAAAAAAGCAAGTGTGCAAAAAAAAAGAAAAAAAAAGAGAGAACGGTGGCAGAGAAAAGCAAAATGAAGCAAACAATCTTTTCCTACGTTTCTTTTTTTCTTTTCTGGATTGAACATTTATTTTAATTTAGTTGTTGATTTTATTTTAAGGATGCTATTAGGCTATATTTTTCTACCTTCTAGAGTAACTGTAAATCTTGGATGATACTTTGATGATTATTTAGTTGAACCCTGGACTATTTATTATTTGGTTTGCTCTTATACTTGATTGTTAAGACTCTTGCCCATGAATTTATTTTTTGAGTGCAAATTGATCTTCAGAACAAGAGATTTGTATTAGAAAAATAGGCAAATTAGTTTGGAAATTGCTTGAGGAATGGAAACCTTAAGTCTCTAAGAAATGTATAGACCATAGGGAACTTAGAATCATTTAATTTTGGGTAAACAAGGAATTATCATGTAATATTAGAAGGGTTAACCAAATTCACCTTGAGAGAGGGAATTTGTTATTGGATAATTTTATCTACAATAAATTGTAAACCATATAGGTGAATTGTGAACAAGCTCAAAGTGCATTCCAAAAGAATCAAACGCTCTAAGAGAATTGATTTCCCACAATCACTTGATTAACATTAACAAGTAGTAGTCAGTGTTAGTTTTACCTAGAATTTAGTTGGTAGTAGTTAGAAATTGTATGTAGTTAATTGTGTTGATCACCTATCATTTTTTATTTAGTTCAAGCATTTATTTCCATTGGTCTGTTTTTTTTTTTAACAATTCTCAACAAATTTTGTTTTCTTTAGCAATTGATACCTATGGACACAAGTTGGTCTCACCAGTTTTATTACTAGTTATACTTGCAGTGTGTGCAACAGTTTCTACAATAACAAGACAAGCCTTGTTGATGGCAAAAAACTGTTGCTAATCTAAAGTGGTACACACCTGAAGGGTGGTAAATGGCTAATGCTTGGTAGTCATTAGTGTGTACAATTGATGCCTAGTGGTGTAGTATCTGGAACTCGTAGGAGCTATGACTAAAGTGATATGAAACATGAAAGGATAGGATTCTGATCTCATGTTTAGAAAGCTTCGATGCAATTGATTTCATGATCCCCTCCACCCTGAACTTTGAGAAGCTATGAGTGTGATGGGCTAACCCGCCCATCAATGCCATTATGCTCACCACACATAAGATCGATCTTAATTAGTAAGGATCATTACATGGGCGGATCACTTGATCCCAACAACGATGCCCTAGTCATCACACGGTCAAATACAATGAGGTATCATGGTTGCCATTATTTGTTGCTTACTTGTTCGGCTTGCTCTCCCCTAGGGTCAGTCGAACGAAGGGTGTTATAGAAGAAAGGCTAGATCTATTAACCTAGTCACTGACTAACTAAATTCTAACAACTCTCATTGCACTAGATATACTTGATTGAACATAAGGATAATGGATAAGGAACACTTGAAGAACACTATCATAAAAGAAACATGGACATATGCAAGTTTGGGTATGTGGCCTTAGGCATGACAACAAATCTCCTTTCTATGTAGTGGTTAAACATACAAAGGAGAATTGTCTTCACCACTGTTCCTTGAACTAATCAAAGATCCTTGAACAAATCAAGGTTTATTAATGATACATATATCATAAATCATACTTATATGCCTCAAGACTTTGTTGATATATAATTTGGCTACAAGACATTTCTTTTATGAGTTTACTAATAAACTCGCTGTTATGTACCAAACTCGGGATGCATCCATTTTTAAAGTCACTTTATACTTCAATATTGTAGCACACTAAATAATACAATACTACAAAGGACTACTTATGGGCACTCATATTCAAGTATAGATGATAGTGTATTAACTATCAGACTTACAATACATGCAATCAAATTGTGATTTGCATAGGTTAGCAAATACACTATAGAGTCTTTCCTATTGTACCCACTATGTAGTAACCTAAAACTTAGTGATTACCTAATAAGAAACAAATCTGACCAAATTACAACTATTGCTTGTGTGTTTGACTACGTTTCTCCCCCTAGCCCATGATACCATGCAAGGCCTATAGGCCCGTACCAAGGCTCAACCACCTAATGGGTCCAACAAGGCCCATTCCACTATTCACATTGCCGAGCAGGCCAACGCCTATGTTAGAAGGGAACAAGACTCTAACTCAGAAAGGGAATTCCATATTAAAGAGACTTCCTTTCATACACGATCTTTTCCTAACTAGCACTATAAAAAAGGAACCCATGACAACATCAAAGTATGTTCTCTACTCTCCAAGCCTAGCCTCTATAGCTTTTTCATTCTCTTGCGAGGAACTAACTTGACTATTAGAGGGTTCTCTCATGGCACACACCCTGGGGCACTGGTGATTTCTTTGAGCGTAGGAACCCAGGTTCATATCATCCAAGCATCAAGGTTGATTTTCCTGGTTTGGTTGGTAGCTCCATACTTTGGCTATCAACCCAAAATTTTTCTTTCTACTGCCACTCCTCTCTAACACCACATTTTCCTCAAGCTGGTAGTCCTATCATTATTGTTTAGCCTAGCCAACCATTGCCGCCACGTCTCTTCCTACACTATTGAGCTAAGGTATCACTTACAATCGGCAATGTTGTGCAAAGGATGCGAAAGGGACAGATCTTATCCTTAGCTGCATCCCATCTGTGAAAGGGTTGTCACCATCGTTAACACCAAGACCTAGCCCTTGATCATCTCGAAACCATCACCATTGAGAAAATCAGGGATGAACCTATGTTCATAACCAATGAACCTAAATCTCACTGTTCCATGACCCATTTTACCCAATCAAACCCATTGACTTCAATAAACTGTAAAGCCTCTCCTAGTGTTTCCTCTACTTTCAATGTTAAGGTAAGTAAATCCCAAGTTATATTTACTCAAATAAGTTTTATTAAGCAAGGAAAGCAAGCTAAGTAAGGTTAAGTTGAGTTCTAAGTGTAATTGGCAACTAAAGGGCAAGAAGGGAAAATGGTAATTTTAACCCAAGTTAGTGGCATAACCATAATTTTAGTAAAATTTGGTTCATGCAAGTATTTTGAGCTAAATAATATTGGACCATAAGTATTTCTAGCCATTTGAACCATCTGAGTTATTATGTCTCATAATAGGTTAAGTGACCTAAGGACAAAGTGTTTGGGTAAGAAAAACCTCTCTATGGGGCTAAGGAGTGATGTTGAAGGAAGATTTTAAGTGGCCTAAGTGCATCAAAACTAAATTTGAAGGCCAAAATGACAAGTGGAAGAGAATTAGGTTAAGTGGGTGTAGTTGGTTATATTTGGAAAAGATGGGACAATTCAACATCTTCCTCATTCTAGCATTTTCATAGTTCTCCTCTCTCCATAGCTCTCCACCTCCAAAACTCCCAGTTCACCCAAAATTTCATGAAATTTGAAGGTCCCAAAGCTATCCCAACAAGCCCTTAGCTCGTTTATGGTGTATTTGGTGCATTTGAAGTTATTCTTGCAAGTTTTTTGTTCAAACCCTAAGGAAAACATCTTTGATCCTTGTGGGTTAGTTCTAAGCTTCTTAAATGGTTAGAAATGGTCTTAATTTTATTCCCTTGGTGTCCAATTTGGTTGAATTCAAGCTTGGAACTCAAAGAAACTCCATGGAACTCAAGTGTGCATTTTGCTTGATTCTTGCTTTAAGGATGATTTAAGGTAAGAGATTTAAGTTAATTTAGCTCAAATAATGCATAGAAAGGTAGTATTACATGTAGGAATGAAGTAAAAATAAGACCCATGTGAATTGGCTTTGAGGATATGAAGATTGGACAAGTTTTGTTCAAGTTTGCGCGTAGTCGTACAATGCTGGAAGAGCATTGGCGAGCGACGATGCGGTTTGGCAACATGTCGCCAACTCGCATCGCTGTTTGGCAACACATCACCGTTGGTGATGTGAGTTGACGATGCGTCATTGGAGATCTTCCAGGAAGCCAGAGCATTGATGCAGTTGGCGACGCATCGCCGATGTCGCCACCAAGGCATAAGTGCTTCAAGCTCGGGGCATCTTAAGGATGTCTCAATCTCTCGATTATCAACCTTAGGCCAATTTAAGATGTTTCATAGCCTCGGTTAGGTCTACAACTCATTCCTAATTTGGAAATTATGCATTATTTAGGTGATAGTTAACTGGTGTGGTTAAGGTAGGGTAAGTAGTGGTGGCTAAGGGGGTGAAAGTGCTTAAGTTGCTAAAGGAGCGCTAAGGGGATTAAGGCGGGTTTCAGATTCTTTTTGGCCCAAGTAGGAGGTCATAGACCTATGGGCAATGAAAAGAAAACCCAAGAAGATCTTAACCAAATCTTTTGGTTTAGTAAGTAAGTCATTAAGGAGCCCTAAGCTAAGTTGGAAGAGTTTGGTAAGTTGAACCACATAAGGCAGCTACCTTGCACAATAAGTTAAGGGAAGACATGGGTAAGGAAGGAGTAAACAGTGGCTTACTCTAAGTAACTCGTCAGTGGCGGGCAAGGGTTGAGTAAGTGATGACTTACTCTAAGCCACCCGTAAGAGGACTTCATGGGGTTAGTTAAGTGCTAACATAAGATACGAGGGCTAGTATCCAAGTACCATAGTCGTATGAGCTCACGGCAAGTTTGGTGCACCTTCAAGTGTAAGGAAGTCCTAAGTGCATTTGCAGGTGCATATTTTATTCATTCATCCTTCCATCTATTATTTGTATTGTTTGTTTATTGTTGTTCTTATTCTTGTTTTTGGTTGTGTTGTTGGTTGCATGCTTTACTTTGTATGATGTATATATATATATATATATGTATATATGTATGTATGTATATTTGTCATGCTTTGCATGCTTGCATTTGTTTTCCCCCTACAAGTACCAAATCTCTTACTGAGTACTTTAGAGTACTTAGCCCTTAAGTGTTGTGCAGGTATTAAGTGGGCTAGTTAGGCATAATAGTTGGTAAAAGGAAGCTGTTAAGGCTAAGTTTTATTGATTCAAAGGTACTTCTTAAGTAGGAAACCTTATGTTTCTAAGTTATTTTTGGCATAAGCTAGTACTGACCAAAATGTTTGCCTTACAGTTTGAGGCTAAGTGAGTACAAGGAAAATGTGGCTCATCACTTGAAGTTAGCTTGCTTGGGTGAAGGGCTAAGGATGGATCTTAATAGATATATGTTGCTTCTTCTAAATATATGGTATTTTCATACAACGAGATTGCCTCTACTAGTGTCCATTGGTGTGTATAACACTTGGGTTACATTTGGGTGCATATAAGATTGAGATGTATGCACATAGTTGTTACTTGAACTTAAAGCAACTAAAGTTTTTATGCCTTGGCTTATTTTCACTTATGTTTTATAAACTGGCGCACCATAGTTTTCTTTATAGTTTTAATTTATTGTTATCGCATAGCCAGGACAACGCATTCATATTTCCTATGCATGATAGGCTAAGTAATTAGTTGCACGTAATGATTTAAGATACTTCACGAGTAATAACTAGTCAATTGTAACCTAAGTAGAATCATAGTGTTAGTAAAATCAGGGCACTAGGGCCCTGTTCTGCCACAAAAACTCTTACTTAGCCCTTAATCTTTTAATTTTGTTCATTCAAGTTCCGAACCCTTTTTTATTTTGAAAGAAAAAACACGAATAACAATTCTTTTACTTTTATTCCTTTTCCATTTGATTTTTGTTTGTCCATTTATTCTAGCCATGAATTAATTTAACAATTGATAGCATAAAAAATTATATGGGGGAGGTCAAATTCAAAGTTCAACCTTCTTACACTACAAGAGAACAGACCATTTCATAAAAGAAAAATAGTAGGAAAATGAAAGGATTGCTACCAAAAAAATCATTGAACACAATTGTAGGAAATAACATTATTGGAAATAAAAATTATCAGACAATCTTAAGAGTGATCCATGATGGTAGTGGACCCCAGCATGTTTGATGGATGTTGGACACCAACATGCCCTAGATTTTGTGACGCCATTAATATATTTTTTTAAAAAATCATATATGTGTGTGTATCTATATATAGTATATTATATGTTAATATTACATACGCACACACACACACACAATATTAATTTATTAATTACACTAACATTATTGCACAAACACAAAGTTTCTCATTAACATCATATTACAAGAAAAATACATATTATATAAATTATAAAAAAATTAATAATACTAATAAAAAAATAAAAAAACAGAATTACCCGGACTAGAAAAGCTTGAGATGGAGGAGATTTAGAGAGTGAAGAGGGAGAGGAGATTTGCAGGGTGTGGAGATTGTGAGGAAAGAGGAGGTGAAGTGCAATGAACTTAAAGGGACGAGGTGTCCACGCCCTACAGATTTCCTATGATTCTCAGAAATCATCTAGAAATCGTCTCAAAACTATCCTACCATTTTGTGACAAAATTGACAATCGTCTCAAAATTTTAGGACTAAAAAATTTATCTTTCCTACCTCTACTCAATGCATTTATTATTTCCCACTAATGGTGTGCCTCTTCCTGCCCCATGGGATTGAATTTTTGCTTCCTACCCTTAGGCCTACGTCTGTCCTACTATTTTTTGACACCCTCTTGCCCTACAATTTTTGACTCCACCCTATTTGATAATTTTGAGATGGAATATATCCTACAATTTTGTGACACGTATCTATCCTACAATTTGTAATGTCATATACCAATGACATTAATTACCAATGATATAGTATACAACTATTTTTCTGCATAGTGGTGAATTTGTCAATATTGATTTTTTTATTCAGTTATGGAAAAATTTGAGAAAGTCTATTTTTGTATAGTAGCAAAACGTTTCCTACAGTTTTGAGATGAATATTTTTGCTACAAAAATGTTTGTCACAAAATCGTAGGGATAAGATAGGGTAGAAAAATCATATGACAAGTTTTGTGATGAATGTACTAAAACTTTGGTTCCTACAATACTTACTACATCAAAATCGTCGCATAAATTCCTGCTAGAATTCCTGCTAGGAGATTATGGCACATTTCTTATGATTTTATAAGCCAAATCAAACATTATAGGAAAATCATTGGACTAAGCCCATATTGACTAATCAACATATTTATGTCCTATGATTTCCTACTATTAGCTTTTCTGCAATTTAGAGTCAATTCATTTTGATTTAAACTTAAGTCAAGTTAATTCAAAATGACTTATTTTTATTTTTTTCTATAACCAAATTCATTTAAAAGTCAATATTATGTATATGTAATAATTCATTTAAAAGTAAATTTTCATGAAGTTATTAAAATTTTATGAATTTTTATAGTTTTAGTCATTAAAAAGGAAAAGTTCATAAAAATTTAATAAAATTATAAAAAATGTATTTTCAATGATTATTATACCTACATAATATTTGATTTTCAATAAAAATTAGTTCTAGATAAAAAAAAGATGTAAAAATAAAAATAATTTGCCTTGGGTTAAATTGACTTAAACGAAAAATTGGTTCTTAAATCATAGGAAATGGGGGCGGGAAATGAGCCTTCCCTTGTAATGTTATTCACCCATATAATACCTTAATGGTGGTACGGGTGTTTTCCAGATCCGAAAAAGCGGACTTTCTCCCTATTCAAGTGCATATCATGAGTTCCCTCTATCCTCTATTAGGGCCCAGTTCGTTTCACATTCTCAAGACCAGATTAATGGATTAATGTGTTATGGATTGGGTCATGCCCGTGACCTGGTTCACCCCTGAAGTTCACCAGGCCAGAAAGTCACTCCTCCATCGTCGCGACTTCTCATTGGCAACTTCCTCATCCGTCTCCTGGTCTTTCGTATTGATTAATGCTTCAATCAACGGCAACGGCTCGCAAACTCGAGCAAGAAATCTAGAGCAAAAACAATTCAAAATTCCAAAGCAAGTCGATTTGCAAACAATTCGAAAATTCAAAGCAAAGTGATTCGAAAATGAAGAGCAAAATGATTTTGCCTCGGCCCTTGGCTCCCATCTTCTGAGAAACTGGAGCACTACAGCTCGACCATTGTTTAACCGGTGTCGTCCAAGCACGTTCAGCTGGACATCTCTCAGACCTAGGACAACAAGACCCAGCCGAAACCCCATCAACCAGATCCCACCCCTTATCGCGAGCCGCGATCGTCCATCCTTCGTCATCTATATCACATTCCCACTGCTAGTGATTGTCCGTTCTCCGTCAATTGGTCAATGGGCCAACCGATCTGTAAGATCGTATATAAACACAATATTAGGAGCTACGAATAGAGAAAAAGCATAGACCCCACTGTCAAAAGTGGGCCTGGGTAAAAAAAACGTATAAACTAGTCCTTATTAAACTTAAACGAATAGGCTGTTAATTGTATAGATGTTTTTTTATCGGGAAAAATGCACCTGCGAATCCGTATTCTGATCAAATTTCCTTAATCAACTGTTCCTAGTGAAGGCAATTGTGTGTGAACACTAGGTGGCCGGTAAGAGCTTGTCTTACTTGTGACGTAAGTCATGAGTGCTTCGTCGCTAGAGTCGGGAAAACTCTATATAAGGAGCCCTCCAGACACTAGATTCTTGCATCGCAAACTGAAAGCTAGCTTCCCTTACATAACCAATCAGAGCTATTAAGGTAATGTCTCTATTCTCTACTACTCTTTGTTTATTTATTGGAATCAGTATTCTTCTATATTCCCGTCAGTCATATATACACAATTTCCTGACGAGACCTCAAATAAGTCCCCAGAGCGATTTATATTCTCAAATTCACTTATAGATTTATGGCGAAGGTTTTAAAATTGTGTATGTATTGAGGTGTAAATTTACAATTTAAAGTACTTCATTGCCACCGGAAGAAAACTTGTATTGCCAGCTCCTGTTGGTGAATTGTTTCCTGCTTTCAATTTATCTCTGTACTTGTTGGATCAAATATTGTGTATTCGTAATATGTCCTCATGATGGTTAATAATAATTACTATATTTTTAGAAAAGAATTATTTACTCTAATATTAATTGATCATATCTATCCCTAATTCAAATTTCATGCTGGCCCAAGTTATCGTATCTTGTAATAATTTAGAATATTAATGTTTACTGGGAACACATTTCCTCAATGAAGTACACAAGTACAATATTTATTTCTTTTGGGTGAAACAAGTGATCTGGGAGAGAATGTTTTCATAGCTACAGCGGTGAAAGATGTCGGCAACACCAACACGTGGGACACCAACACATGTGCAATCCGCGGCTGAGGTTGACGACGACCAAAACACCCTCAACGGGAGGGAGTTGTACTCGCTGCAGGCTTTGAAGGTGAGGAAGGGCCAAAACACAAGGGCTTCCATCTGGAACATGCTGGGCGACAACGTCGATCTTGTTACCAGTCATGATTGGTCCGGCAAGGTGTATCCGTCTATGCCGTACCCGCAGGAAATCCGGAACGGTTGCTTTGGCCATTTTGTGCACTTGAAGGACCTCAAGAACAACACTTCGGCGGGTGCTGTTGTATATACCGGCCTGAACGTTGCCGGAAGCCAGTTCAAGTTCGTGGTCGCTTGGAGCAACGCTCCAAGTGCCGCACACGTGTCCGGCAAGGTACTTCATAACCCATTGCTCTTCTCATTAACTTTTGGTTTTTATTCCTTCTTAGTCGAGCTAGCTGCTCAGCGGGAGGCAAGCTACTTTGTCTCAACACCCCAGATCTTTATCAGCTAAATTACCTAGTCAACTACTCCTTTAATTCCATATCTATTAAACAACTTGGTTTCATGTGAAGATTAAGAAAGTGAAAAAAGTTTATACATTATTTTCACTTTTGTCCTTAAATTTTATAAAGATTTAGTGCTACTAAAAATCGAACATGTTGCAATGGTTTCGGGACGGATGAAGTAGTTTGTTTCATTTTATGCATGCATTTACAGAAATTAATTGCTTCAAAATTGCAGCTGGCTTACACTGAGATCCTTGATGCTGAAACTGAACCTAACTGGGACAAGATCTACGACAGGCTGATTTCTGGGACGGACAGCGACAAGAAGTACCGTGAGGGGTTGATTTCGACTGTTAAGTGGCTCAATTATCTCCTGGCTGATCCGGAGCTCGAAATAACCTTCGAGCTTGATCACGGTCTATATAATTAGACCGCGTGTGTGCATGCTCGCTGCAACGACGATGTCACCGACGAGGCACTAAGGAGGGACACTTAATTACTAGTAATAAATAAAGCCTTTTGGTCGGTTTATGATGATCTTAAGTTGTCCCCGTTATATTATGCTATGTGTGTCACCTTTTGGTTTTTTTTTTCCCATTTTGTTTGGTGTGTGTCACAGTATGTATGTTTGTACGTCTTTTAAATAAACCATCTTCAAATCAATAAGCTTTGTTAAGTTCTCCCTCTAGTCTTAAACACGTCGGTCTCTAACGACTGCAGCAGTTGCTCGTGGCCATCGAATCCCCAACGAAGGTAGGGTGCATTTGCCTGGGTGATCCAACAAGTTATGTGAATAAACGTAGAACACATTTAACCATAAGGTAAAATAACGATTTTAAATCTAGAAACTCAAAGTTTAGAAACCACCTCACAATGATTCTATTAATAAAAAAGCTGGTCATTTATGTCGCATATATATGGCCTTTATATAGGCTTCATTAGATCTAAAAGCTATTAGGCGTACAAGATCAAAATAGAGTATGAGAAGTTATTCTTATTAACTTTAACTAGGAAATATAATACTAGTGGATATCTTTTTTAATATAAGATCTCTACAAAAACCTTACATGGTACCATAATTAATAAGGACTCTAATTAACACAATAAAACCCAAAATAACTCTTAAACTAAAGAAATAAAATGCGCTTAAAAATATTTACATAAATATCATGGCAAAACAAGAAAGTGCTAAATCTCTTGCCTGCATCATTCTCTTCCTCTTGACAAAAAAAAACCATCCTCGAGTTCATTTGTTGAAATTGAGTTCTTCTATCGCACATGAACAAATACTTGAATACAACAAACTCCCTTCATATTTCTTGAATGTCACGCCATGTTGAAATCCTTCAACTAAAATTTATGCGAGCACGAAACGTATTCTTTTAGCTTTAGAGAAATTTTTCACTACTAAAATAAGGTCATTTACCAACTGTAATTACCAACGAACTACTAAAAAAAAGGGGTTCTAACTGTCACTAATCCTACTATGGATAATTTATTCACTGCTAATAATTTAGCGACGGCTGTTGTTGCTAATTAGCAGATGGTCAGCCTTCACAAAGATGACAGTCACTAATTTTTTGGTATCAGCTTGTCACCGATAAGTTAGCGACGGCTAACTGTCACTAATAGCCTAGTGAAGGTAAGCATGACTAATAGCTTAACGAAGGCAAACCATCACTAAGTTTAGTGAAGGCTAGCTATGGCTAATTTTGTGACATTAATAACAACTGTTTGTCACTAATTTAGCGATGCCTAACTATTACGAATTTAGTGATGGCTTACCATCGCTAAAATAAGCGACGATCAGCCGTCACTAAATTAGTGACCAAAGGCCTTCACTACTCAAGGCCATTTTTAGTGTTGCGAAGCCATCGCTAAATTATACACACACACACCATTACCATGTTAGTCCTGTTCCTACACTTCCAACAATTAACAAATAGAGGCAGAAAATATATATATATCCATAAATGCAAAGTACATCAATAATTACTTTTATCCATCTTAGCCTTATCATCCAACTTCATGTTCCCAAAGATTTCATTAATTTGGTACAACCAACTTTCAGCCACATTGGAATCACCCATGCCATTTAACTTCGGAGTGTTAAGTTCTTAACGTATTGAGACAAGCCCCATGTGGTTTGGAATAACGGGTCTTCTCATTCTTCTACAGGATGGATATCTTGATCATCATCCTCCCCAATGATCACTTGAACACACTCATGCACTTGCTATTGACCTTGTACTTGCCCTTGGGGTGGGGGATTTTTCCGCTGACCTTAGTGCACTGCTGGGCCTTGGGGCACTTTGGCCCTTACCCTGTTAGGGTCCTCCAAGGTCTCTCATCCATTTGGAGGTTGAGCATGCTCTTCAAGCAAGATAGCAATGCCATGAAACATCTGGTCAGTAGATTTATTAGCCTATGCAACAAAGTCACCACTTTTCTCATATCAGCCTCATTTGCGACACTAATTCCCACACCAGGAACCTAAGCCTCAGCAGCAGCACCTGATCGAGTGTTCACCATGATACCTGCAACCAAAGCCAGAAGACCACACCTAAAGCAACTTATAAGCAGTACTAACCACACTTAGCATAAAGAACACTTAGATTATAGTCCACTTATTGCCTTTACTAGGACCATTAAAGTGCTCTGATACAAAATTGTCACGGAGTGGGGCCCTAGTGCCCCAAATTACTTAACTTGTAGGCTCTTAGGGACTATGATCCTACTTAGTTACTATTCACTAACTATTACTGTAAAGGCTCTCCTAGTATTTCCTCTACATTAAATGTCGAGGTAAGTGAATCCCAAGTATTTTTTTTCCCTCAATAAGTAGTATTAAGCAAGGAAAGCAAGCTAGTTGAGGTTAAATTGAGTTCCAAAGGGTAATTGGCACCTAAGGGGCAAAAAGGGCAGAGTGGTAATTTTGGCCCAAGTCAGTGGCATGACCGTAATTTTGGTAAGATTAGGTCCATGCCAGTGTTTTGAGCTAGTTAAGTTAAGACCATAGGGATTTATAGCCATTTGAACCAAAAGCTTAAGTTAAGGGTGAAAAATGCACTAAGTAAGAATTTAAGCTATTATGTCTTATAATGGCTTAGGTGACGCAAGGGCAGCGTGTTTAGGTAAGAATAACCTTTCTTTGGGACCAAGGAGTGATAGAAATGGGAGTGTTTAAGTGGCCTAAGTGATTCAAAATTTAGTTTGAGGGCCAAAGTGACAAGAGGAAGAAGTTGGGCTAAATTGTTTTAAATGGAGGAGATGACACTATTCATCATCTCTCCCATTGGCCATTTTCGTAGCTCTTCTTTCTCCCTTGCTTTCTACCCCCCAAACCTCCCAAATCACTCAAGTTTTCATGGAATTCGAAGGTCCCGAAGCAATCCCAACAAGCCCTTAGCTCGTTTTTGTTGGAATTGGTGCATTTGGAGTTGTTCTTGCAAGTTTTTGGTTCAAACCCAAAGGTAAACGTATTTGATCCTTATGGGTTAGTTTTAAGGTTGTTAAATGGTTAGAAATGGTCTTAACTTCGTGCTATTGGTGTCCAATTTGGTTGATTTCAAGCTTGGAACTCAAGGGAACCCATTGGAGCTTGGAGGTGCTCATAGCTTGTTCTTGCTTTCAAGATGAATTGAGGTAAGGGATTTAAGTTAATTAAGCTCAAATAATGCATAGAAATGTAGTCTTTTGTGTGAGAATGAGTTAGAAACAAGACCCAAGTGATTTGGTTATGGGATGAAGGAGTTTGAGCAGTTTTCGTGCAAGAACGCAAGTTGTCGCGCAATGCTGGAAAGCATTGGCGACGCGTCGCCAGTTTTGACACCATTGGCGATGCGTCGCTGCTCGACGCGTCACCGAGAAATGCGAAAGTTCTCCGAACGCTGATGCCTTTGGCGACGTGTCGCCAACGGCGCCGCCAAGGCATTTTGCCTTCAAGCTCCGGGCATCCTAAGAGTGTCTCAAACTCTCGGTTTCTATCCCTAGGCTAAGTTAAGACGTTACGTAGCCTCGGTTGGGTCTAGAACTCATTCCTAAGTCGGGAATTATGCATTATATAGGTAGTAGCTAAGTGGTGTGGTTAAGGAAGGGTAAGTAGTGGTGGCTAAGGAAGTTAAAGTGCTTCAGTTCTCAAGTGAGCACTAAGGGGATTAAGTCGGGTTTCAAACTCTTTGTTGGCCGAGTAGAATGTCATAAACCTATGGTCAATGAAAAGGAAACCCAAGAGAATCCCAACCAAACTTTATAGTTTGGTAAGTAAGCCACTAAGGGGCCCTAAGCTAAGCTTCAAAAGCTTGGTAAGTTGAACCACATAAGGTAGCTACTCTGCACAATAAGTTAAGGGAAGAGACGGGTAAGGAGTGAGTAAGTGGAAACTTACTCTAAGTAGCTCGTCAAGGCGGGTAAGGTTGAGTAAGCAAGGTCTTACTCTAAGGTGCCCGTAAGAGGACTTCAAGGGGTTAGTAGTTAAGTGCTAGCATAGGATACGAGGGCCAGTATCCAAGTACCCCAGTCGTAAGAGCTCACGACAAGTCCAGCACCTACGGGTGTAAGGAAGTCCTAAGTGCATTTGCATGTGCATAACTCATTCATCCATCCATCCATCCATCACTTGCATTGTTTGTTGTTTATTTTCTTGCTTCTGGTTATCTTGTTGATTGCTTGTTTTGTTTTGTATGCTGTCTATTTATATGCTTGTTGTGCTTTGTATGCATGCATTGCTTTTCCCTGCAGGTACTAATCCCTTACTGAGTACTTTGGAGTACTCACCCCTTAAGTGTTGTGCAGGTTTAAGCAGTTTTGTTTGGGCTTAACAGTTGGTAAGGGGCAGCTGTTAAAGCTAAGTTTTATTGGTTCAAAGGTATTCTCTAAGTAGGAAACTCCATGTTTTCTAAGTTACTTACGGCATAAGTAAGTACTGACCAAAGTGTTTGCCTTACAGTTGAGGCTAAGTGAGTACAAGGAAAGTGTGGCTCATCACTTGAAGCTAGCTTGCTTGGGTGAAGAGCTAAGGATGGATCTTAGTAGTTAGGAGATGCTTCTTTTAGTCTGTATGCTAATTTCATACATAGATTGCCTATACTAATGACCATTGGTGTGTATAACACTAGAGTTACATTTGGGTGCATATAAGTTGGAAATGTATGCACATAGTTGTTACTTAAAGTTAAAGCAACTAAAGATTTATGTCTTGGCTTATTTGATTTATGTTTTCATTAATTGCCGCGGCACTATTTTGAATGAAGTTTTAATTTAATTATTATTGCATAGCCAGGACAACGCATGCATATTTCTTATGCAGGGTAGGCTAAGTAACTAGTTGCACCTAATGATTTAAGATACTTTACGAGTAATAACTAGCCAACTGTAACTTAAGTGGGATCATAGTTCCCTAGAGCCTACCAGTGTTAGCAATTCAGGGCACTGGGGCCCTGTTCCGCCACAATTACTTGTCAATAAGTTAAAATAAGTTACGTGCAACTAGTTATTTAGTCTGCCTTACAAGAAGATATGCATGTGTTTGTCCTAGCAATGCAACTCAAATAAATAAAATAAGTAAAGAAAACATTACTTGAGCACTTCATTTAAAACGCATTTCAAACGTGCCAAGACAAAAAAACACTAGTTACTTGCACTTCAAGTAATAGTTTTAAGCACACATATAGGCTCTTACACCACAATAGTTACTTGCACTTCAACTTAATGGTCTTACACCACAATACATCCTAATAGAGGCAATGTATTAGTACACAAGGTACCACATATACAAGGCAAAATACTACTAAGATCATCTACTTGAGCTCTCACCTTTGAGCTATCAAGCTCTAACTGCAAAGCCCTTACTTATCCTTGTGTAACTCTTAGCCACTCGACTGTAAAGGCAAAAACACTTAATTAGTACAAAACTTAGCTTATAAGTAACTTAGAAATATAAGGTTCTAAATAGAATAAGTACCTCAAAAATAGAAAAACTTAGCTCACAACTATCCACCTAGTTGTTGGGCTCAGGGTTACCTGCAAAAATAAGCTTAAGGGAGTGAGTATGTTATAGTACTTAGTAAAAGGTCCTTCAATACCTACAAGGAAACTCAAGCAACCATGTACATATGGCAAACAAACAAGTAAGCATCCAACAATCAACAAAAAATAAGAAAATAATAATAAATGTAATGCATGAGTGAATGATATGCAACATACAACACTTGGGACTTCTAACATCCTAAGGTGTCTTAAACTTGCTATGAGCTGAAATGGTGGAGGTACTTGAGACACTGGCCCATGTATCCTGAATCCTTTACCTCCCTTAAGTCCTACTTACGTGTCTTGGTGTAGGTCATCACCCACTCACTTCACTTACCCATCTTTTCTTTGCTTATTGTGCAGGGTAATCGACTTAGTGGCTTGACTACGCCAAGCTCTTTGAACTTAACTCGGTCTCCCTCAGTAGACCTACTTACCAAGCTTTTTAGCTTGGTTAGGACTCCCTTAGGTTCTACTTTAGTGGCCCGGGGTCCAAGACCTAACACTTAGGTCATTAGAGAAATTGAACCTTACTTAGCCCCTACTTGGCACCTTAATTCTTCCTTAAGGTACCCTTAATTATCCCCCAAACTTAGTTCTCTTAAACCACACACTTAATTACCCTACTTAATTGATGCTTATAATTATCTTAGAAGTGACTTTGGAATATATTTAAAGCTTGCCATAATGTTGGAAGTGGAAGGAAGCCCTTAATAATGCATAAAGGCCATGTAGGATGAAGTTGGGGGAAAATTAGGCATGGTGCGGTCACACCCCAATTTGTGGTGTGAGCGCATCACCCCTGGAGATGCAACAATTTTGTGCGTACCATGCTCTTTCCTCCATTCCACTTAATCTCTAAGTAATTTCATCTCTCTGGCACTTCCAATTTCACTTCCCATTCATGAAATAAACATGAAACACATCAATTTAACTTAGATTAACTTAACCCCTACCTCAAATTCAAACCAAAGCAAGATTAAAGCAAACAAGTCACATAAAAGCCCACTTGAGCTCAATTTGTTTCCCTTTAGTTCCAAGCCTAAATCCAAGCAAAATGGGCACCACAGGCACTAAATTAAGACCATCACTAACAATATTTCAAGCTTAGAACCATGTTAAGCCCATGTACAAACTCGCCTTAGGGTTTGAATCCAAAACTTGCAAGAGACAAGACAAATGCACACAAACCACAAAAAATATATACGCTTTGGGACCTTAAATTTTGCATAAATTTTGTGGGATTTTGAAGAAATGATGAAGATGAGCTATGGAGGAAAGGGAAGAACGAAAATGAGTTGGGAGGGATGATGAATAGTTACTTTAGTTTGTCAAAAAAGGAAATCAACACCCACTTCTACTTACCATTAACTTAATTTCTTCCACAAGTCAAATCAATTTAATTTTTTTTCTTGCTTCCTTCACCAGTAGGCTATCCTTAGGTCCCAAAGGGGAGAAATTGCTTCCATGCCCCTATCCTTTTCATTTTTGTGGCACAAAAACCCCAATTCCTTAATTAGTGCATTTTAGTCCTCTAACTTTCATTTTTTATTCCAATGGTTAGAGTAACTTATGATCTTAACTTATTTGGTCAAAAATACTTAAGTGAACTTAATTTCAATGAAATTGTGACCATGCCACTCACTTGGATCAAAATTACCATTTGACCCTTTTTGCCCTTTGGTGTCATTCCACACTTAGGAACTCAACACAACCTTACTTAGCTTGTTTTTGTTGCTTAATAGGAAACTAATTTCAGGCATTTAAATAAAAATGCTTTAATTAAACATACTTACTAAGTCAAAATAAGGCATTGCCTAGGAGAGTTGTCACATGATTGTTGCTAACTTATGAAGAAATTGTTTTCATGGACCTGTTTTATTTTTAGTTGCTATCATCCAGTAGAATGAATAGTTCCTCTTGTTAAGTTTTCAAGACTCTTGGATGTGGACTTATCTCACTAACTAATATTGTCTCTTTTGCTCAAAAGTATTTTTCTTTCTTTCTCAGATTTTTTTTATTTTGAGTTTTTCCCAAGGACGAGCAAAAGCTAAGTATGAGACAGTTTGAAAAGCCTATTATTTGCCTTTTCTTTTCTTTTTATCATAATTTTTTAGATTTTTTACGAAACTCTCACCTTAGTAGGGCTTATAATAGTTTTATTTTTATGTCTTGTAAGAAATGGTGAAATGATGCCGTTTTGGTCCGAGTGGTGAGATTTGTCCTATTTAGCTCAATAGCTTTATTAAAGACATGGCCTAAACAAACTTGGTCGAGCTTTCACTTTTCACATCCTTTCAATTCGTTTCGGCCTTCCTGAATAAACATTTGCGGCCGAAGTGACCAGGAGTCTCCTAATCTACCGTCCCTTGTCCTCTCTGATTCTTACGCCAATAAACCTTGAGAGCGGCCGAGTTTCGAAGATGGAGGTTCAGCTACAAAACTAGTACGTGCCCAAGAGTTGTTTCATGATATGCCCAAGAGGAGAAACAAGTGGGCTGGACAAATTTGGGATTCCTAATTTATGCAGACTTATTAGCTAATTAAGGGAGAGTCTGGTTACAACCGGACTTTGGAAGGTTTCTCAACAGCCGAATTTCTATCTTTTTGTTATGGGAAGGAGATTGTTTTCGTTATATAAATTGGGGTGGAAAAGGACGCTCGATCATCTCTTTCTCAGCAATTAGGTTTTCCTCTCTTTCTCTTGTGCTTTTCTTTAAGACATGAGCGAGTAGTTTTCTAGTTTAGTTCAAGGGAGTGATTTCCATCGCCAACACCGATTGTGAGAATTGACATTACTTGTTTGAATTTCTCTTTAAATTTAAGTACTTACTTCTTTGTGGTTGAAAATTTTTATGATTGATTTTCTTATCCTTGGTTGTTGAATTAGGTCTAAGATTGCTCGTTTCTTGGTTTTCTTTCAAACCACATGGGTAAAAAGAATTCGACTTAGAAGTAAGTGAATTGACTGAATTTTTTTTTTTATTTTGGTTAGTTCATATAAAGAGAAGTAATATAGGTTAAATTATTCAAGTTCTTATATTGTTACTTGGAATAAACCTTTTATTCACTATTCTTTACGCTAAATTTGAGTTGATTAAAAATTGCTTTTTAAAATCTAGTTGCTCAAAATTAAGAAAGTAGTTTGAATTTTTTTTTCCTGGTTAATTTTACTACTTAATTCACTGGGCTCTTTTTAGCTTTAAAGAGAGTCTAGTTTATTTGCTTGAATTGAAAAAATCTTTTCATTTGATAATCAACTGTGTTATTAGAAGGAGTAATCAACCCTGAATTGAGCGTTCTTAATATTGATTAATTTACAGTTTCAATTTATTTTAGAACTTGATTTAAACCCCTCCAATCTTTAATTTCAGTTTTCCGTTCAGGAAGCTTTCAATTAAAAATTTTCATTGGGAGTCAACCTGGATTTTCACCACTACGATACAAATTTGTTTATTCTAAGTTGTTAGTGAGACTAGAATTATTTTTTGTCATTTCAACGACAGACCACTGATATCAGATAGGATAGATATAAGCTGCAACGATTTTGTTATGATTTAATACGTGACGAATTTGCCATGGTTTTCTATGACAATTTTGCTATGGCTCAACTATGATGATTTGTTCCTTTTTTGTTTTCTTAATGACAGCAGTTTCTATATAACTAGTATTTTATATATATGTAAAAAGGGGACATTACCTATACCCCCCTCCCGGGAGGTATAAGTGAACCTGCACTTATGCCCTACCTATTTCAAATACCTACACTTGCCCCTCTAAAACTGTCACGCCATTAATTACTGCTATGATAGAAAAGATAAAATGCCTATGTTTGCCCTCTTAACTTTCTTTCCTAAACATTCAGCCCCACCAACTTCTACATCTACCAAATTTGTCTCCGATCTAACAAGCCCTTTAGAAATTCAATCTTCCTCAAAATCTTCGAATGTTTAAGCATACCGATCCGACTGCACCTGCCTGCAACCATAGGCCTCGATTTCTTGGGACTAAGCAAAGAATTCATGACGAGGAAAAAACCCAGGTGAGAACCGATGAAACGCGAATCCTTAAAAACTTTGATCTTCGGCTCCAGCATCATGTCGATGTCAGAGAAGAGTAACTGCTTATCGAAGTGAGGAGGCATCTTCTAAGTCTGTCAAGCTTGCTCCGATTCCGTCTGCCTACTCCGATTATGATTCTCTGAGTCTACCTACATTCTCCAATTTCCCTCTTGCCTCTTGCCTCGGCCAATTTCCTCCGTCTCCCAACCTCCTCAATTCCTGTCCTTGCATTGGAAAGAGAATCGGCAAAATTCTTCAGTCTCTTGGGGTTTGCGGTGGATGATGCAATTTCATTTCTGGGTTTGGTGGATTTCAGCAGCCATGTAACGTGGCGGAAGGAGAAGTAAGCAGGTATTATGAAGACTACATTTCTCTCGCTCATCCTTCAACCTCCAATTTGTCCTTGCAAATCGGAAATTTGCGTCGCTCGCTCCATCCATTCCTTTGATTTTAACAAAAGGTAATGCTTTGATGGCCGAAACCGGCGTCAGAGGAGGACCTGGGTTGAACTCATCGCCGACTCCTCCCGATTCGTCGCTTGAGATAGCATTTCCTGGGTAGTGGCCAAGTTGCTCCTCCCTTGGTTCAACTCCGATTCTCATGGGAAAGGAGACAAATCTATACCAAAATTGTAGCAAAGACTATATCATGGCAATGTTGTAGCATAGAATTAGCTTCGTAATGCGATGATTTTTTAATTGCTATGGATAATTAAGGTCACAGTCGTAGTACAACATGGTCATTGCTGAGTCAACTTACAAGTTTCGCTATGGCATTCCGATGATTTTAATTGCCACTAAGAAAATTGCCACAAAATAACATCAAGATGCAATCTATTAAATTAAAATAATTGTTTCACACCAATCGAAGTAGCATAAACTCCCCAATACTTTTGCCACCAAAATTTTCAAACATATCTGTGATGAATATTTTCATCGTACTCAAATCAAAATCGTAACAGAAGTGCCGCTCAACCAACTCCAGAGCTACGGCTTTGCTACTCTTCGTCTCTGCTATGATTATGATCATAGCATTTACCGATAGCAAACTCTCATCTTCCTTGTAGTGAGAACTTGAAGTTCAACAAAAGTACGGGGTGGATTACTAACTATAATACTCCATTCATCTCAAAAAGGATAAAACATATTTTTTTTTGTTTACCCAAAAAGGATGGAATGTTTCATTTTTCAGAAAGTTTTTAATATTTAATTTATCTTACTATCCTTATTTAAACTCTCATTATATAAAACCAAAAAAATAATCCTTTATTTTCTAATCTTCATTAACTCTTAATGCTCAAAAGCCCTTAAGGATTCTTTCATTTCTTTAATCATCATTTAAACTCTTACAACACATAATCCAAGAAAAAAAATTTAGTCCTAAGGGAAAGGGAAAAAATAAAAAAAACATCATAAACTACACACACCATAATCTCCATACCCAAAACCCTCACTACACAAACCCGAAGAAAGAATCTTTTATTTTCTAGTCTTAATTAAGACTATCACTGCACAAAACATTATAAGAATTTTTTTTCATTAATAATCACTACAAGAAAACAAAGCATTTGAGTCGGGAAAAAATGTAGGAAAACCGTAGGAAATAGGTATTTCCTACAATTAAAATCGTCGGTCAAAACCGTAGGAAAAAGTAGTGTCGGAAATAAAAACCGTCGGATTACCGTAAAACACTCCTATGCTTTTGTGATGGCCGTGGACCCCATTTTATCCGACGGTTTTGAGATGCATTAACTCCTACAGTTTTCTAACATAACTATTTCCTACGGTTTTGTGACGTCTTTGTCCTACGGTTTTGTGACCCCTTTGTCCTACGGTTTTTGACCCCACTGACGTTTTTGTGACCCTTCGTCCTACGGTTTTGTGACCCCTTTGTCCTACGCTTTTGTGACCCCACTGTCCTACATTTTTGTGACCCCTCATGTCCTACGGTTTTGTGACTTTACTATCTCCTACGGTTTTCTGTGATGAATATCATTCCTACGATTTTGTGACAATTTAAAGATTTTAGTAAATTAATTTATACACAAATTAAAAACATATTATATTGCATTATATAATAATAATAATAAAACACAAATTATTATTATTATTATTATTATTATTATTATTATTATTATTATTATTATTATTATATAACAATGGATCAAAGTAGTCAATAAATTTACTATACATAAAAGTAATCAAATTTTACAGGACAAAGTTAATTACAAAGAACTGAAGGTCTAAAATAAAATCAATGGGATGCAGTGCCGGGCTGATCATCGTCATCTCGCCGGCTACGATCGTCGTCATGATGCTGAGTGGAGGATCCGGTCCGTAGGTCGTCTGAGAGCGCCGATGCAGGTATAATCCCCTGCTGGATCAACCTGTTAAGCATGGCGCTCATTGCAGCCTCGGTCTCTCGCTGAACCTGAGTGCGAACGTCAGCCTGTAACCGCGTAAAATCACTCCGTAGCTGGGTGTTCTCAGCCCTCAGCTGAGCAATCTCAGCCGAATCAGCACGTGGAGCCTAAAAAATTTTGTGAGTAGCAATTAGCAATGTAAAAGTGATAAAAATAATTAATAAAGTTAAATACGAATGAAAAATACCCGATTTGGTCCAAAGGTCTGGGGATCAACGAGTCGACGCGGAACACCCGGTAGTCGGCCTTTTTTTGGTGGGCCTCGTACCTCGCTCCATACGTCTGCATCGAACTGCGGGCGGTCATCCGGATTCTGGTATTTTTCTTGAATCCGCTGGGCATATCCATCCTACAAGAAAAAGAAATTAGAGTTAGTAAGACAAATATTATACTTTTAAAACATTGTTTATAGTGGTAAATGAACATTTATTACCTGCAACTGCTGTGAAATCAGATCGATGGGCTGCTCGGTCTTCTTCCGCCTATGAGTATGAGACCACCACTCATCAAATGATGGCTCAACTCCATCATTTGCTTTTGTCTGCACAATTTTAGATATCATTAAAAATTTTAGTAATTAATAAATCATAAAAAAATTATAATGTATGGAAGGTCCAAGTTGGTACCATACGATCCCAGTGCATCTCGCCTGAGATTGAGCCCATTGTGTGCTTCGGAACAAGGCCTGAGCTATCCGCTATGTGCTTGGCATGGGAACCAACCTCCGATAGCTTCTTTCATTGCTCCTGCTCCCACTGGTCACACAACTGATTCCATACATGCTGACTGTAGCAAGGTGGAACATGTGGCCGCAGTAAATTGTAGTCAGGGCTGTCGAATAAATCGGGGATCTTCTGAATCGCGACGGACCTCCAATGATAGATGCGGTTTCGCACGGACCGCGAACAGTAGTCGAAGACAATTCGGCGGATGGCGTCGAAATCTCTAGGGTCCCATCTATAGTAGTTCTGCAATTTGACAAAGAAGAAACAAAATTATGAATTAGTCCATATACAAAGTCTTGTTTAAAAATATATTACAACCAATTACCTCCAACGTGGTTACGTGCTCCTCTCGTGCAGCTCGAGATACATGTGACCAAGCTATAGAACTTTCGTCCCACAACCTTATATGAATAGAGGCTACGGTGGAACGAACGGAGTCATCAGTGAGTAAGCTGTAACAAATGATGATTATAGTAAGATATATATATAAACTGATGTAACTAAGAACAACGTATAATTATATCAAAATTAACTTTGTAAGAGTCAGTAATACTTACTCTTAAGGGACGATGAGCGGACGGTCCTGCGGATGTGGAGGTGGTGGTAAGTCAACTACCTGTGGGCCTCGCCTTCTAGGTAATGGGGCCCCAGCAGCTGGCTGCGCGTTAGGTGCGACCACTGGGCCGCCAGTGGCCGGGCCCTGCTGAGGCGGCTGCTGCTGATGCTGACTCGGGTGTAGGCCAGGTAGATGATGAGTGGATATACCGAGCTCATCTGGATCAAGGAATGAATTAGGATCGACATCCCATGTGGGCTGCCCGATCCCTGTATGCTGGTACTGATATGACCCGGATATTCCGCTCATATCCGGGTAATACGCATCAGTCTGCGTGTCTCGAAACTGCTGAAATGTGGAGCTCGATGCGCCAAATGTCTGGGGCACATAAGGTCGTGGCACCGGAGTATATGGCAGCTGGGTCTGCTGGGTGGTCTGTGGCACCGGTGTCTGAGCCTGGGTATCTGGGACCTGGGTCTGAGTCTCAGTCTGTGACACCTGTGTAGGTGTCACAGCAGGCTGTCGCTGACCCCGACTACGTCAGGGATCATGTATGTCCTTGGCCGGGCCTTTGCCCGAGCCAGACTGTCTGGGGCGAACCATCCTAAAATTAAAGTTTAACATGTTTATTACATATATATGTAATACTAAATTACCATTACGTCATAGTCTTTTATTTATAAATGACCATTACTACACTAACATTTACATATTAAATTTCATTATTTTAGTAAACTCATTAATTTTGAAATTGCCATCATTTCAATACCATTTGTGCAGTAACACTTTTTAAAATTGCCAATTATTCGATATATACTTATTTATAAAATTAAATTATTAAACTACCATTAGCTGATTATACTTACATTACTGAAGTAACATTATTGTTGTAACTTGCGCTGCTTACACTAACATTATTGAAGTGATAACAATATTACTCTAACATTATTGAACTAACAGTTTTTTATATTAACCACATATATAGTAACATGCTGTTGTACAAATAGAACTAACCATTATTACATAAAATTTTTTTTATAACTAACCACATACATATTACTAACACCATATATAAAATTACCTAAAACATATAATATAAAAACTAGCTTCTTAAAATTTAACATTCAATACATGCATTATATATATATGTAAACAACAACTATATGTAATAACAAACATTAATTATATATGAAAAAGTACTTAAAAATTAAAAATACCTAGTTTAAATAGCTCTGGAGGAGATTTTGGGAGTGGGTTTGGAAGAGGGCGTCGCAGAATAGAAGGAATGGAGTGGTGAAAACTAAAGAACTCCCACGAATTTAAAGGGAAGGTCTGGCGATTCAGCTACCAATTTGACCTACGATTTTCCTGCACTTTTTGAAACTGTAGGAAAACCGTAGCAAAGTTTCCTACGGTTTTCTTACGAAAAATATGAAATGCATGAAAAGCGTAGGAAACTAAAAAATGGAATTTCCCGCCAGTAATTGGTTTCCCGCCTTCCTTCTTACGAATTCTCCTACGGTTTTGCTACTTTATTTCCTACGCTTTTATGACATCTACTTTTCCTACGGTTTTACTACTTAACTGAAATATTGACTCAAAACCGTCGGATAACGCGCTACCCTAGGTGATTATGGTCCTACATATTTCCTACGATTTTTTAAATGTGTGGAAAATGTCTGTCATTTCCTACAGTTTTTTGACATACTTTAAATATTAACTCAAAACTGTCGCACATCACATTTCCCTAGGTAATATTTTCCTACATCTTTCCTACGATTATTAATTACTAACTTAAAACCGTCGGACAGAGGGAATATCAAAATATATATATATATATATATATATAATTTATAATGTGTTTATATATTAACTAATTATATGGTTGGAAGTTAATTATTTAACTTTTTTTAGTTGATGAATAAATGAAAATATTTATATTTGGAAATTAAATATATAGATTTAATGTATATGGTCAGATTGAATCTCCCAAATTTATTAACGGGTAAAATCCACCGGGGGTCACATAGCTTATTTTTTTGTCCTAAACGGGTACCTTATCTTCAAATTGTCCTACCGAGGTACCTTACTTCTTATCGCGTGTCTTGTTTAACTACTTTCCGTTAATTTCAGAGTTATATCTAACGGAAATTGCTTACGTGGTATTAAAAATATTAAAATAAATTATAAAATAACACTTATGGTCCTTTAATTTTTTTTTATCAACAATTCTAAACCCTAACATTATAAATCTAACCCTAAACTTTTGTCATGATCTCTTTCATCCCTCTCCTCAGTCTCGACTCTGCTGCTCTTCACTACCACCTCATTTTGCCCTCTGACCATCACTTAGAAATTGCATCGTCTCTCGATTCATCAACCTCATACTTCAACGCTTCCTTCCCACTCAACAACTCCAAAATTACCACCCCAAAAGCGTAGACATCGCATTTCTGGGTTACCACTCCGGAGAGCTAAACCTTCGGCGCCATGTACTCTCTCGTCCCTTCGATCGTCAAATTCCTCGAATCCGATCGATTCTTCGTGACTTTAACGCACAATTCCGCAGTCCCAAAGTGACAGATCTTGGTGTTGAGAAAATCCTCCATGATCACCACGCTGGTGCTCTTGATGCGATTGTGAGTGAAATTCGCATGGACGCCTGAGAAATTGTGGATGTAATCTAGGACAATTTGAAGGTAAGATACCCGTTTAGGACAAAAAAAATAAGCTAGGTCACCCCCGGTGGATTTTACCCATTTATTAACATTATTATTATTTTTTTAATAGCATGCAATAATTTTTTATGGGAAAAAAGTTAATTATTTTCATTTCAACGACACAGGTAATTAGATATGTGATGATTAAATTTCATATTTTTTATTTCTTTTCTATCCAAAACATAAATGCATTCAAAGTAATTATATTACGATTTCAAATAAAACATGCAGATGTTTTGAACAATTACGCTTAATCAAACATGCTCGCCTTCATTTGACTCTAAACTATCCAGCGATGCTTCATCATCTGATGTATCCCTATCGGCTTGTGTGACCTCGATGTTCTGATCCATGTGTTGCACGATTTCAGGATAACACGTTGTATCGACAAGTATGTTAATCTCATCAAGGCCAATGCTACCAGTTGTTACCATTGGTACTTCGCTTGAAATCACTTCTTGGAACGGGTCATCTGTGGTTTCTAACTGACATGTTTGCTCATCAGACATTTCCTCATTGTCCTTAAAGCGAATACTAAAATTATTTGATGAACAATCCATGAAAGCTCGTGGCTTCGTCTTAACCACCGGCCACCATTGGTGAAGAGCCTTGTTAGGGTACTCACAGTAGGAAACTTGTTGAGCCTGTGTCGCAAAGATAAACGGCTCAGGTGGTGATAATCTTGACTTCCATTTAATGTCAACAACACCAGTACGTGGGCAACTTCGAACACCACGTGTCGGATCAAACCAAGTACATTTGAACAGCGTCATGACTTCATTCCCACTCCCGTGGTACTCAATACGTATAATCTCATCAATAAGGCCATAAAAATCATACCCACTGGATCCCCATGTCTCACCCTTCACGCAAACACCATAATTCTATGTCGTTTTGTCTTTGCTATAGGATTGTGTGTGGAAACGAAAACCATTCACAATACATCCATTGTATGAAACGGCCACTCGAATAGGACCACGGGCTAATTGTACAATACGAGGATCTAATTTATCCTTGAAATGGTTAACCTGAAAATATAAAGTTAATATAATAACATAATTGCACAGTATATTCAACAGAACAACTGTAGGAACATAAAAATTATCACGCCATGAAACTCACGTATGATGAGAACCATTCGGTCAAATGTTGATCTCGATAACTTTGTAATTCACTTTCACCTAATTGAGGAAATCTTGTTGATATATAAGAGTCAAAGTGCCTGAAATGATAACTAGTCAATAATGAATTAAAGCAATCAGATTGATATAAAAAACCCTCACAGTTGTTTACATATATGTCACCTGACAATCGGTATAATCTCATTGCAGTTGCGCAAAGTGTAGATATGCATTTGATGTTTCTCAGTGGGATCAAGTAAGCGTTGTCGCCCGCAGTTGGGTATGTTACGACATCTTGTATTGAAGATAGATAACAATTGACCCTCGACATCAGCCACAGGAATAGCAATATCATCATTTCGTGGGACCCTGTTTAACCGTGTAGGAATATTTACTTCAAAGTAATGGCTACAGAATGTAGACATTTCCTGGACCAAGTACGCTTCCACAATTGATCCTTCAATTGCAGCTTTATTTCTAGCCTTTCGCTTCAATGACCGCATTAGTCTGCCAAGTTAAAAAAATGTAACAATTAATGACATATAATATGTGAAAATTATTGACATATAATATATGAAAATTATTGACAGAAATATGAATGGAAATTAAAAAATTACCTTTCAAATGGATACATCCATCGAAATTGAACTGGACCACACAACTTTGCCTCATGAGGGAGGTGGATAACAAGATGTTCCATCGAATCAAAAAAGGCAGGAGGGAATATCTTTTCTAGCTTACATATGGTAACCACTATATTCCGCTCCAACTGTTGTATGTCATCAAATCGAATCCTACTTGTGCATAAGGTTCTGAAAAATGAGCAAAACTTAAAAATCGTCTCCCATATAGGACCTGACATATACCCACATAATGCAATAGGAAGCAACCTCTACATTAACACATGACAATCGTGACTCTTGAAGTTATAGAATGTACCGTCACTCAAGTTAACCGTACAGCCCAAGTTCGAGGCATACCCATCAGGCATCTTTATCGTTCTCAGCCACAGAGTAACATCTCTTAT
>SMDT01001428.1:0-91953 GCA_005392925.1 Aquilaria sinensis
ATGAAAAGCACTCCAAAACTGAGCTGTAAATCTTGGATCTCTATCAGATACAATGGAGTCTAGCACTCCATGTAGTCTCACTATCTCCTGGACATACATCTGGGCTAACTTCTCCAAGCAGCCTGTGAGTTTCATAGGTAAGAAGTGGGAACATTTTGTTAGCCTATCCACAATGACCCAGATTGTATCATACCTTAATCTTGTCATAGGCAACCCAGTCAAAAAATCCATGGTTATTTTGCCCCACTTCCTCGCTAATATAGGTAGAGTCTGTAGGATACCAGCTAGCTTCTGGTGCTCTACCTTTACCCTCTGGCATGTGGCACATTTGGAGACATAAGTAGCTATGTCTCTCTTCATATGTGGCCACCAAAAGTGACTCTTCAAATCTTTATACATTTTCTCACCTCCTAGATGGATGTTCAACTTGCTCGTGTCAGCTTCTACAAGTATTTCATCCCTGAGCTTTGCTCCTTTAGGGACATATATTCGGTCCTTGAAGTACAGTAATCCTTGCTTGTAGGCAAAGGATTGATACAAGGAACCCTTTTCCTCTCCTGAGATCTTTTTCAGATCAGGATCTGTCTCCTATGCCTTTTTGGCTTCTTCAATCCATCTAGACTGAATTGTCAATGTGTAAATTTGGGCTGCCTCCCACTTATGCCATTTATGCCATAGGCATAGCAGACTATTTTGCTCATCATGATCAGCTAAGGATCCTCCTTTCAAAAGTCCTGTGTACTTCCTGCTCAAGGCATCTGCTACTAGATTGCCTTTGCCCTCTGTGTACTGTATACTGCAATCATAGTCCTTGATATACGCTAACCATCTCCTTTGCCTCATGTTCAACTCTTTCTGAGTGATCAAGTACTTGAGGCTCTTATGGTCAGTGTAGATCACAAAGGAATTACCCATCAAGTAATGCCTCCATTGCTTTAGACCAAAAATCACTGCTGCCAGTTCTAGGTCATGGGTAGGATAATTTTGCTCATAGGATCTTAACTGCCTTGACCCATAAGCAATGATAATTCTATCTTGCATAAGCACACAACCTAACCTGGATCTAGATGCATCTGTATATATGATGTAGGGCTTACTTGGATCAGGAAGAATCAACACTGGAGCTTTAATCAACCTCTACTTGAGCTCTTGGAAACTCTTTTTCACACTTCTTAGTCCACTCAAATCTTTGACCCTTCTTGGTCAGATGAGTAAGAACTGAGGCAATCATGGAAAAGCCTGATACAAATCTCCTGTAGTATCCATCTAATCCTAGGAAACTTCTGATTTCCTTCACAGTCTTTGGTCTTTCCCACTCTTGCACTGCCTTGACCTTTTCAGGGTTCGCCTTAAGGCCTTGTGCATCTATGATGTGTCCTAGGAAAGACACTTCCCTTATCCAGAATTCACACTTGGATAACTTGGCATAAAGCTGATGCTGCAACAGAGTCTTTAAGACAATCTTCAGATGATGTTCATGTTCATTTTCATCCTTGGAATACACTAGGATGTCATCAATGAATACAACCACAAATTTGTCCAGATGTGGTCTGAACACCCTATTCATCAGGTCCATGAAAGCAGCTGGGGCATTAGTCAAACCAAACAGCATGACCGTATACTCATAATGCCCATATCTAGTCCTAAATGCAGTCTTAGGAATGTCCTCTTCCTTTACTCTCAACTGGAAGTATCCAGATCTCAAATCTATCTTGGAGAAGATTTTAGCTCCCTTGAGTTGATCAAACAGATCCTCAATCCTAGGGAGTGGATACTTGTTCTTGATAGTCACTGCATTAAGCTTCTTGTAGTCAATGCATAGTCTCAGAGATCCATCCTTCTTTTTCACAAAGAGAACAGGAGCTCCCCATGGTGAAACACTTGGCCTTATGAACCCTTTTTCAAGAAGTTCATCAAGTTGTTTCTTGAGCTCATTCATCTTTGTGGTTGGCATTCTGTAAGGAGGTATGGATATTGGACTAGCTTCTGGTTTTAGCTTGATTTCAAATTCAATCTCCCTTTGTGGAGGAAACCTGGCAGGTCTTTAGGAAAGACTTGTGGAAAGTCTCTCACTATAGGTATTCTGTCCACTTCTTTATCACAGTGCAATTCATTAAATGCATAACAGTAATCATGCTAAAAAATATAGGTATCTCATCTAATACCTCTAGCTCTATGCCATGCATTTCATACAATAATTCCTTAGAATTCACTAATGCATGCACTTCACCATCAGGAAATGTGATTTCCCTCTTAGCACAATCAATTCTTATGTTATGCATAGCAAGCCAATTCATACCCAGCACTAAATCATACTTAGGAATGTCCAACACTAGCAGATTAGTCATAACCTTAGTCTTTCCTACTACTAGCTCACAATCCTTAGATAGGTCATTAGCGAAAAGAAATTGACTACCTGCTGTTTTCACTAAGGATATACTAGGCATGATTTCAGTAGGCAATTTCATCGCATCAACAAATTTCCTAGCCACTATAGACATAGATGCACCAGTATCAAATAGAACACTAACAGGCATACCATTAAGGTAAATGTTACCTCTTAGTGCTCCTCCCTGCTCTGATGTCTCTGGCCTCTCCACTTGGAAGACTCTGCCAACTCTTCGCACTGGAGGAACTAGCCTCTACTGTCCCTCCCTTGGTGCTCCTCCTCTAGGTCCTGCCCCAATAGGTCTTACTGGAACTTGGTCTTCTGGCCTCCTTTGAACTTGTGGGCAGTCTTTGATCCAATGATCCATGGATCCACATCTTAGACACGCTTGGGTGTCAAAATAGCAAGGTTTCTTCCCATGACACTTCTTGCATTTAGGGCACCTTAGGCCAGGGAACTTCCCCTTAACCTTGCCCTCACCACCAAGATGAGAATTTTTGGCAATTCCTTTGCTATGTGGTGCCTTCTTCTGCTTGCCTCCTGCCTAACTACTTTCCCCTAGTCAATTGGGAAAGTACTTAGTCTCATACTCCTATTGCTCTACTAATAGAGCTTTCTGCACTACTTCATAGTATATAACTGCTCCAAAAGGTCTAACAGCCTTTCTAATGTCTGACCTTAGGCCTCTGACAAATCTCTTGGCCTTCAACTCCTCTAGTCCACGATATTGAGGAGCATACCTCACCAACTGATTGAATTTGTGCTCATACTTTAGGACACTAAGGTTGTCCTGCCTTAGAGCATCAAATTCAGCTTGCTTCATATCCTTGATGGCATCACTGATGTACTGTTCCTGGAACAGCTGTGTGAACTCTGGCTAGCTCATCTCAATATCTCTTCTTGGCCTTTTGCCCTTCTGGAAAGCATACCTGTCTCTGGTGTTTCTCCACCACATCTCTGCACTTCCTACCAAGTTGTAAGTAGCCAGTGACACCTTCTTGGTGGAGTTGAGTGGCATCCTCTCAAACAACTTTTCTATAAAGATTAACCACTCCTCAGCTCTCTCTGGCCCAGCTCTTCCATCAAACTGTGGAGGTCTTAGGCCATGGAACCTCTCCAACAATCTGACCTCATCTAGGCCCTCTAGATCCTCTGATCTATGTCTCCTGGATCTATGAGAGTCCTTTGTATGGTGATGCTATCTATGATCTCTCTGCCTTGTCCTAGATCTTTTCTCACAGCCTTCCCCAATCTCATTCCAAGTGCAGGAATGGTCATAGACTGAGGGATTGGTCCTGGACACCTGAGCAATCTCAGATCTTACTCTTCTGCCTCTTGGATTTTTCCTATCCTCATCTTCCACCTGAATGGTCTCATCATTTGTGTCTTCTAAGCTTCCAGAAGGAACATATTCAGATGTGTTCCTAGTATCCTCTTCTGGTTGTTGTTGTGTATCCTGAACTAGTTCTGCTGGAGCCACTTGGACTCCCTGCTATTGTCCTTGAATCAGCCTCATTAAGTTTTCATTGATTAGAGCTAAGCTCCACTGAAGCTATAACCAAACCTGAGGCACTTCAGGGTTTGCTACCCCCTGTTGCCCCTGATGCCCTCCATTCTGTTCATTTCTTTGTTGCCCAGAATCAGTACGAGGCCATCGGGGTGGATCCCCTCTCCTTGTGGCAACCATGTTTACTTCCTGCATTGATGATCCATCATAGAGCACATATAAAGATCACAGGCATTTCAATGGTACTTGACACTAGCAGCTGACCTGAGTTCATGTATGTAGTTCCATGCAATGCCAACTATATGCAATGTACATGTATAAACCATGCTCTGATACCAACTTCTGTTACACACTCCGGCGTAGTCCAGTTATGGTGCCAAAATTGTGCATTTAAACTCCCAGGTTTGGTGTGTCCTGTAGGTCATTAGAACAACACCTCTAGTGTACATACTCAAGTGACCCTCTTGAGCACTATGTAAATACATGCATATTGGTCTAACCATAACACACATATTTACATTTATGCACACTATGGCAGCTAAGAAGGAAAACACTAGCACAAGTCTTAGTTCTCGTTTCCACACATTAGGCAATCTTCTTAAGTTCTAGTGACCAGCTACTGCACCTGTAACTTCTAGTAATAAACTGTATCATTCTAGCCACATACCCCCTGTTTTATTTGCTCCATTATCAAGTGGAGACTTAGAGAAAACCAATAAATTTTGTTTTACATCAATAGCCCACCTATGGACCAAGTTATGGATTTTTGAAATTGGTTACAAAATTCTGACCAAATGAACAGTAACTAAGCCAAATTTGCAACGTCATATCTTTGGCTACAGGGCTCTAAATCAAGAAATTCAAAATCTCAGTTAGCCCTCTAGATTTCCTCTAGGTGTGGTCAAAATTTCATATCAAGTTTCATTCTACACAGGGAGATATTAAACTTTATGTCTAGAGTCGAAATTCTGGCAACTTTTGGACCATTTTGCCCATACAATTTTTCCAAACCATGCAAACACTTCATTCACAAGGGGAAAGCCCTCCAAGGCTATCCCATATATGTCCATTACACATAAGAATTACATTCCCTTTCTATTAATAACTTTATGTGGCCAAAACAAAATTTACAAGTAAGCAGCCCATCATTCACACTTAGGCAGCTTTGCACCACATCACTTACATAGCCAAAACATTACTCAAATGTTCACATACTTGTCTCATTTTACATACACTACATGTACATGCATACATGCACTACAATATGGTCTTAACTTAGATAAATACGCACCCTAGGTTTTAGGAGGTCCTGAGACACAATGGACTCCAAAAACAGGATGCTGGACAGCTGCTGCACAACACAGTAAGTTCCACCATTAAAAATACCAAATGTGCTCCTAAAATCACCAAACTTTCCAGATCATAACTAGACATATGGACGTTCATGTACCTGAAATTTCAGATCAAAACTCAAACCACAAAGGTTAGTTTGAAGGTGATCTTTCAGCTGGACCTGAAATGACAGAATTGAGGGGAGTAAGTTTCATTGAGAAACTTAGTAAGGGTAGCACTTGGATTCAATAGGCAATGTAACCATAATTGAAACCTGCATCCAAAGACACTAAAACACAAAAACCACAATGCATATATACAAGATATAGCAACCAAATGCAGCATCCAAACACAAACAACCAACACATGAAATGTGGCAGCAACATATACCATAGGTTAGTCCATAAAACATGTAATAGACTTAACCAAATCACTATGGCAGCCAAACATGTAATTGTGCTTCCTTAACTTCAATTGCAAGTATTTTTGAGTTTGAAGGTATGGTGGCTATGGAGGAAGTGTGAAGGAGAGGGCTGGCTTTCTTTTTGCTGGTGGAGGCCGAAATTTAGAGAAGCAAAGGTGTTCTTGACTACTTAAATAGTCAAAAGTACACTAAACACACTTAAGTAGTCTTAACCTTGTCTTATGTCATTTTCCTTGCTACAAGACTATGGTTTCTTAGTCTTAATCTCTTGGCCCACATTTGACCATCCTTATCTTCCTTTAGCAGCCCTCCTTATGTGGGATAACCCCGCAAAACTTCCATTTGACTTAAGTCATAGACATACACATCTTAAGGCCTACATTAGAACACTTAGGTCCTTTATGCCTTTTTGTTTTTTCTTTGTCATTTGTTGTCTTCCATAAGCAATTTGGTCCTCCAATAGCACTTTCATACCATTCATGTACTTCCCATAACTCTCCAAATCTCTTTTGTGAAAGTTTTGCAATTGAGTACCTAAATTTCCAAAACCTTACAAAAAAGTCCATAGGTTGCTTGACAAATAAGCAATCCTTAAGGCTTTTCTTGGGGACCAAGTTACCAACTTGGAACAGTTTTAAGGAGGTGTTGATCATACCTCTTACCCCCCACACTATAATCACTATGGTGAGAATTACACAATATAATGGTTTTTAGCCATTATGACACACTTGTAATTCTCCCATTTTGTGAGGTGGTAACAAACACTGTCACGTCCTTTTTAGAGGCTTGAGACCAACCAATTGTTTTTAACCACCCAATTGATTTATTTTTTACCTAGTTGGTTTCATAGGGTGAATTAGACTTTGACTCCCAGGATTCTTCACCCTAACTCTTTTATTTTCCTAGGTGGGAATTTCAAACTTTTGAAGATCTAATAGGTTTTACTTAGTTTTACCCAATTGATGTAATTTCAACCAGTTGAAATTACTTAGGTGGTTTATGAGTGCATATGGATTTTAGTGGAACTAGGTGACTTATGTGTGTGTCTTGTGTCCTTTGGAGGCTTATTAAAAGCCTACCTAGTGGCTTGACCGAACATACACCTACATGCATGCATATAGTCCAAATTAATTAAGTACAAACCATGCATGCCTAGCTTGTTACAAAAGTGCCTTAAGGCTTTCCCAAACCCAAAATACATACAAGGAACCAGTCATCTTTTACACTAAGTCCCATTTCCATTAGTTGCATACGCATATATATAGGCCAAAATTTAGCAAACAAGGACTACATGGGCCAAAAATATGTACAACAAAAGTTTGGAGCACTACATGTCATGCATGGTTCAAACTATCTCTAAACCCATAGAAACTTTGACTTCCACTTTAACTTGGTAGTTAGGCCATAGTTGTCTTATTACCCTCCTTCTCTTATCCCTTAATAGGGTATATCCAAACACAATAAGTCCCATAGTAGCCATCAAGGCCTACAAACATAACAATAGAATATAACCATTAGCTCATTCTAATGAACTTTTGTATGCTTCCTTTTTATAAGCCATAGTTTTAGAGTATACCTTTATGTAGATAGACCTCTTCTAGAGGTTTTTTAGCCCTTTATTCTTACAGTTCCTTACCTAAAATAGGCAAAAGAGGACGCAATACAGCACCTAGTGCCTTCAAAATGTTTATAACATTGCTATACATATAAACCTCCATTTTTGTTAATAACCTGCATACAAGGACATGGAAGACACCAAAACAATATATATAGAATAATACATGAAGCTTATATATAAAATTTTGGGATTAGCACATGCATATTGAGAAAGAAGTACACAAACACACACACACCACACACACATGGGTTATTTAACATAGTAAGCATGATTTCTTGTCAGTTTCTTCATGTGATCACTTTGATTAGGTTCAATTAACATAGAGCTCTAGGTGATTGATCAAGCTTGGCCTAACTTGAACAAAAACCCTATGGTTGCCAAAATCAAACTAGCTAGCTTACAATAGTGCTTTACGCACATATAGCCCATTACATAGCCTCTAAGTTCCTTTGGCTTAAGCCATCACCTAGGGAAGCTTTTGCCCGTCAAAATATAGGAGAAGAAGCTTTATATGGGTCCTTAACTATAGTTAAAATGGCAACAAGGAATCTTGATCACACATCATTGAACATAAGCACCAAATGTAGACACCACCATGAGCTAGTCTTGCATAATGCTTTAGATTTGCCATGCCTTTGTCCTTCATTGCCTTCTTTATTTTTGGTAGCTCTAGGTTGTCTTTGTAGAGGTTTGGCTAGGTAGTAGTATAGGAGAGGATAGCAAGAAAAGAAGTAGATATCAACTTACAAAAGGCAGCATCATTGGCTTGCCATCCGCCATGATACTTAGCTTCGGTTTTGTTTTGTTTTTTTTGCTCTTCATTCTTTCCTTCCCTTTCAGTGGCTTTTACTAGGCTATGGTATATGATTATAAGTAGTAAATGAGCTAGGAACTGGCTTCTAAATAGCTAAGAAGCTACTTTTGAAGACTAAAGAAGAAACAATGGCCAAATGACTTAGCCACCAAGGACTTTTTACTAGTCTTTGGTCAAATCCTCGCCCAAGAAGCTCAATTCCTTTAGTACTTCATTTTGTCCTACTTTACCCTTCAAGTGGCACATATGGAGCACCCACTTCATCAATTTATTTGGCCAATTAGGCCCCCAAACTTTGGATTGAACATAAGTACACTTTAGAGTGCATCCGAGAGCACCTTATTGTTCTTTGAGGTGTTTCTATGGTTTCCATGAGTTTTCCACCTTATCTTAGCCCACATTGTAGCCCTTATTCTCATTTAAATGATAAGTATCAATCTCATGTAGTGCCCTTCAAGGCATTAGGCTTTAGAGCCTTCATAAGCACATGGTTGTACACAAAGGTGCACTTAAGAGTCCTTTAGTGCACTCTAGGGTGCCCTTCTCATTTTTCATGGGGTTTTCACATTCATTTGGTTTATGTGGCTAGCCTTATTTGTATCTCAACCTTAAGCTAACAAAATTTCCCTTTCTATTTTAGCCTTTAAAGCCTTCAAGTTCACATGAGTGCACATTAGGGTGTGCTTAAGGGTCTCTTTTTGTGCCTTATCTTAGAGCACCTTGTTTACTTGGTTTCTTCGCCAAGTTTGTTTTCAAATTTTAACTCCCCTCTTAAAATGAGCTTAGCACTTAAGCTTAGCCTTGTTTGGTCTACAACCATACCACTTTCCTTGTGGAATTAGCCTTAAGTGCCTCTAACATACATTTAGAGTACTTTTAGAGCATTCTCATAAGATACTTGTTCTGTTTAGTTCTTATTGCACACTTGAGGCTTGTATTGTTGATATATTCACATAATGTACATTATGTGTATATTTCATCACAGCCCATGCCCTATACAAGTCATAGGCATGACAATATAACTTGCACATGTCCTAGGTATTAGCAGTATTTAGGACACCATTTAGAGAATTTTGAACTTGGGAAGCTGATTTTCCACTATGATGATATTTTGCAACAAATTTCCAATGGAGGATTTATTTTATTGCTAGAGCATTGGACCAATCTGGTTTCATTTAGAGATAACTTGATACATTTTAGGGCCACAAACTCATGAAGCCCACACCTGCATAATAGTGTCTTCACATTTTGTGTAGACCATAAAAAATGTTGCAAACCATCAAAGCCAGTGATAGAAGCAGCAAGTTGGCCTTGTGTACAAAAGTAACAAGGTAAGGTCTGACCTTTGTATTGCTAGATTTGTAAGTTTCACCTTTGGATGTAAATCCAGCCAAGCATATGTATACTATGCTTGATTGAAAACTTGAAAAACTAAATATTCTCCTTGCTAAGAATTGGTAAATGTAAACTTGGACCACAAGAGGGTAACTAAATGAGGTCAAGATCTGCAATAAATTGTTAAAGATATTCCACACCAAAGAATGAATGTGTCAAATGGCCAATTCTTCTAGAGAATGACAGCATTTGATTAAAATTACCAATAAGAAGTAAAGGGCCGGAATAACCATTAATAACCCCTTTATTTTATTCCATGTACTTTTCCTAACACTGGACTTTTGGATGCCCATAAATGTAACCTAACAACCAAAGCCTACTAACTTTGTCCTTTAATTTGATGAAGATAATATGTTCTTTAAACAAAATGTCACAAACCATGCTTCTACACCATGCAAGCCATAGTCTTCCACTTCTGCCAATTGCATCAAAGGCACCAAAATTTGGAAAACCTATACTTCAGATCTTATTATCTGCATCTATAGCAGGTCACTAAGCCTCTAGAACAAAGAACATAGTGCGTTGATGTCGATTGGCTAGAACTTTTAATTGGAGAATTGCCACAACCTGACCCCAACAACAAGAATTAGAACTCATAAACTTCTTGGCTGCTTATCAAACCCTAAAAATCCTTGCCATAAAGTTGAGTCATGGGCATCAATGGCCTATGGAGCACAATGCAAAAGAAGTCGGTCATGAGAAAAACTCACAGCCACTGAAACCATAGCAAAAGGGAGCACATACTAGCCACATTTGACATCTGTGGCTCATAAAAACATATTGCTTCTTGCAAATTTTTACAGTAAATAAAATGGAGACCACTTGAAGACCCAATGAGAGATACTGAAAACTCTTTAACCTCAAACAAATCTAGAGGCCAAGATTTTGAATGCTTAGTAATAGGGGTGTTCAAAATAGCCTTTTCATACTTTTTATCCTATTTTTTTTCTCTTATAGAAAAGTTGCATTATATCCATTGAGGGAAACTCTATGATTTAAACATACGGTTGTGGCATATCAGCCACAAATGTTTGTAAATTGAGAATGTTAATGTTTAGATCGATGAACTGCATTGTTGTTATGCAAGGAACTTGATGTCCAGTCACAACTTGCTGGTTATGTCCTTTTAAATCATCCTACTTGCCTTGATCAGTGACCCTTACTTTCAAAGTGTTATAAGGAGTAGTTTTCATGACTTCCCCTTATTTAGGGACATTATGGTCCAACAACCTAAGACAGGAAACAGATGGTGAGTTACTGATGCCTTCGTGTAATTTTTTTAACTCCCTAGAGCAAGTTCCATCAAACTTGGCTTTCTTTAAACACTTTGGGTTTAGCCCTGTTGAGAATATATTGCTACCATCATTGTCTATCCTAGAAAGGGATATAAAATCCCTTTTCTTGAATTGAGATAGGAGATATAGACAGAGCATTACCAAACTCCTTGACATCAATCGTACAATGTACTAGGTTAATCTCTAAGTCTTGTTCTTGTGGTTGAGTCATGTGAGAACTTGCAGCGTCATGTACAACAATTGTCAAGTACCTACCATCATCTTGGGAACTTTATACCATTGATACATTAAAGTCAACAAAATCTATGTTATACATTGAAAAGAAAACCCGTTGATGCCCACAAAGTCTATATGGCCAATGCAGATATCAAGCATCCAGAATGAAAAGTTATGATAATGTGGTTGAGAATGGCCAACCTGATAACACTTTTTGTATACTTTAAATACCCTTTTGTCTTTGAGTTGGATCCATGAATCATTGCCATCACACTATTGAAATTCATCCAATTTTCAATGGTCTCACATTTGTAATTTTGAAAGTACCAACATGAAACAGTTGGTAACCAGCCTTTGGTAATCCATGCATTGGAAATTTACAACATTAGCCTGTTGGTAAATACCAATGGTTCACGTTTAAACACTTTACACCAACAGTCAAACTTTTATTGACATATTAGACCGTTGGTAGCCACCAACGTATATGATTGTTGGTAAATTACTAACGCGTTTGACCATTGGTAATTTACTGATGGGTTTAATCATTGGTAATTTCCAAGGGGCAAGACCGTTGCTAAATTCATTGCTATTGAAAAAAATAAAACAGTTTCCAACGTTTCACATTGGAAATCATGTTATTATTTTTTTTGAAAAAAAATATTGTTATTCGGGTAAATAATTGAAATTTTAAAATGGTGACAAGAAATTAAAATAATTTCTTAGCAAATATTACAATAATCTACTATCAATAAATAGATATGAAGGCAAGATATTTGGCTATTTGGCTTTTTCACACTATTTAAAAATTTAACAAATTTTGCACAGCTCTATAGAAACCAACACGTGATGATTTCCTAAAATACCCCTAAGTGAGTACATGTGTTAGGCCAAAATTCGTTCCCTATTTGACTTTCTCTCATTTAACCTATATTTATACTCTTTCCATATTAATTAAGAAGAAGATGCCTGTACAACATTTTTAGGCAAAATAAACATAATTTTGTATTCTATTTAAACCAACGTCCTAAAATATATTAAAATACTATTTTTTAAAGCTATTAATATACTTTTTAAATCGTGACTCAGCCACATTCTCATATTCAAATTCGCCAGTTCTTTTAGGTAGTTGTAGATTCCCCATTCGGCCTACATCCTACCACTTACCATATCTATCCCCTCTATCCAATAACCTATCCATCCATTTCTACTTGTCTGTTACAAAAACCACCAAAATATATATTTAAATGCATTTTAAAATTTTTTTTCGTTTGAAAGTTTATAGTTAAATTCTTTCTTAGCAAGAAGATAGTTTCAGAGCAACACTGTTTTGGGACTTGTAGCAAATATCACTCTGAACAATGGCAGTCTTTTATGTTTTCAGCAACAACCATTTTTGGTTCTCCACCATTATTCTGCACCATTCTACATTATCAGTTTCATTTCTCATTTTTGTAATAGCAACAATGTATGCAACTGATATTTGCAAATTTACAAACACATAGGCATGTTTGAAGTCACACGTACAACAGCAGCAGGAAGCAGCACAAAATCACAAAGTAGGTATTTTTGTTCCTATACATTTCCAATCAATTTTTTCACTACAGTATTTACAATGTTCTACCATTCATTCATGGCAAGAGAATTAGGATAGAGAAATACCCAACAGAAATAGAAACACCCAGCAACAAATAAAGAGGTTCAAAACTAATTATGTGCATGTGATGCGCTATGTTTGTATCATTTGTTTGTACCTCTTGCTCCCTCTATGTGTTGCCAATTTTAGACTCCCAACAATTGGTATAGGATATGAATTAAGTGTAAGTAACATGCATTCTTTCTCGAATGACAAAGCATAAACAATTCCAATGGAGAAATTCAATGTGATAATACTTTTCGCTACCCTAACCTCTGAAAATTGTATTCCAAAATAAGTTATTCTTTTTTCACTTCCTAATGATGCAATAAACTCAATCTTGTATTTAAATCTTTGTTCCAACTATTTTAACGCCCCGATTTCATTTTTCAGTTTTAATGGACGTCATAGAGTTTGTATTTAACTAGCTATATATTGGCTAGACAAGTAAAAAATAATAATAAATGGTATACCTTCTACCTCTGCTTCCCTACCACCATGAGCCTCTATTTCTCAATCTTCCCATCTCAGTCATAACGTGGGTGCGTGTCATGCAATACATGGGAAAAAAAAAAGTTAGTAATCTTGTGAGTTTTAGAATAGAGTACCCTAGGAAACAAAATTTACACGCCGATTACAAATCATACCTTTTCTGAAAAAAAAAACCCCAGCCACGTAAGGTCACAGGTGGTGACGATGTGTTCTTCCATTGGTGGGCCAATGATCATAATCCGTCTCGTTACCATTTACCTCCTTCTCCAGCCTTTTCATCTTACAACCCAAACCCCATTTACTTGAGGTGAAAACCAAAACGTCAGAAAACTAAGGTAGGAGACCTTCGCTGTTCTTTAACAAAAGAGGTAGGTAAGTAGTAGTTGAAGAGGCAATAATAACATGCTACCTTAGAAGATGTCCAGCAGCGAAGCCTAAACAACTGTGCTAGTGAAGTGACCGATAACGAAAGGATGGAAAATGAATTTAAGCATGGAAGGAAAGCACAGAGCTCATTCAAATGCGGAAGGCACTAAAATCAATCAGATGTCATTCATATTTCTAAAAAAAGAATTTTCAAAAAGTTGACCACATATCTACAAAAAACAGTTTGGAATTTGATGCAGGCGCTTTATGAAAAGTTAAAGACGACTGAAAGAATAACCTGAATATGTATATTTTCAGAAGGTTTGGTAAAATAAAAAAAAAACCTTATGGCAAATCTATCACTAGAAAATGGATTCACAAACCCTCGGCTTCGCCATAACCACAACCTTTATTCGATCAAGTCCTGTGCTAATAAAACCTAGAAACCATCTCCACTTCATTTCACGAAAAAGAATTTCTAGAAACTTTGAGCCTAGATTTATGAAAAGGCATTTGGAATTTGTGAAAGGTGCTTTAAAAAACCTTGTAGAGGTGTGGTAGACAAACATAAAAATGTTGTTTATAGAAAAATCTGGACAAAAAAACCACTACTAAAATATGAAGGTTTTTTAGTGGCCTTGCGTTGGAAATTCATACATTTCCAACGCGAAGCCATTGGAAAAACAACTGTCGGAAAATCATTCGTTGGAAAATTTTTTTGTAACGGCCTAGTGGACATCCATTGGAAATTTCAACACTCAGCAGTTGGAAAAATAGCTGTTGGAAATTTTCAATTGCCAGTTTTGGGCTGTAACGTGTTAAGTTTTCCAACGGCCTTTTTTACGTTTCCAACAGCCCTAGCCGTTGGGAAATATTTGTCTATTTTCCAATGGCTTAGGCCATTGGAAATATTTCTAATAACTAGGGCTTTTGCAAATTATGTGATCCTGTTGCAATTTTTGGAAAATATCTATCTAAAAACACCCTATTTATATACTTGAAGGTTCCAACGACAAGCCGTTGGAAATTTTTTGATGATTGTTCCAACGGCTTTACAGTTGGAAAATTCCAATGGTTTGGCTGTTGTAAAAGTGGCTGTTGGAAAATACGGTCTTTTTAGTAGTGAACTTTCACAACAGTTTCGTGCCGGAAAATTGATAAGTATACCAACATTTCATTGGAAAACATGTAGCCACGGTATTGCCACTACCAGATCAATCATCTAGCAAGACATGCCACTCCCACACCTAAAACACGACCAACTTATGTAGAGAGAAGTCAAGATTTAGGAAGCAAGGAGAAATAGAAAAGGAGATGGCCAAATGATACAAATCCAAAAAACCTGATATTTGTGTGCCCTATAATCATTCAATTATTTTGCCCCATTAGATTTCACCTATTTGGGTTTTCATTTGGGCCTAACTTAGTCCCTTAACTCAAATTGTTTATTGCCCATCTATAAATTTTTTTTCCCGACTACTCTATCTATTTCAAATTTTTTGCATCATTCACTTTTTAGTCATTAATCTATAATTTTTTATTTCCAATATTTTAGTATATAAATGAAAAACCTTTATGAATGATAAATTAAGACTTATAATTTCTAAATATATTTATTTAAATTTTTTTCTAGAAAACAATAATATGAATAAATTCAAGCCAAACTAGTTAAAAAAATTCACATGGAGCAAAGAAAGTAGGACAGAGGGAGTACTATTTTATTTCAACATCTCTTTGGCCTATTCTAGTGTGTTGAATATCGTTGATAATTTTAATTGGGCCCAACATTAATTTTGCTTCCTTCACTATTTTTAGCATGTTATCCCAAATACCTTTGCACTATCATCAATTAGTTTCTTCTTCAAATCTTAAAAGATTTCATTCCTCATTATTAAGATTAATATATATGATCCACCCAAATTTGACCTCAATTGAGATGTGTTTTCAAATATAATATCCTGTATACTTTTTCAAAAACTCCCTAAATAATTATTTATTATTTCTATTGATGACAACTACAATTTTCACTGTGCAAATATAATTGTTCACCATGCTACGATTGGGCACATACCAATTGGGGATTATTGCCATAATTTTATCAAAATTTTTAACTAGTTGACCGAAACAGTTTAGGACTTTAATGTGACTAAAAGTACACAATGGATATATGCATTTTGCTAACCATCTCAATTGCTCACTATTTTAATCTAGATTGGTAATTTTAATTGGATAAAACTTCTAGAACAATGTGATCTTGTTGCTGAATTCCCACAAATAGATCATTAAGGAATGAGTTTTTGTGCTTTTACACAATCTGTAATATCAGACGCATTATGTTTTTTTTTCTCAAATATGATGTCTACTATTTTTTCTATGCATCAATTAAAAGACATGTTTTATTATGCTGTACTATCCACCTATTTGGTCCACTAGATTGATTATGAAACTACTTATATATGAAAGCAGGTAATCTAGCAAAAAGGTTATTTCACAATTTTTAAAAATATAACAAAATTTTGTAGGACACCATGTGTACCCCAAAATGAATTTAGAAATGACACAATATGATTTCCATTTCTACCCCTATAAGAAATGATGTGGCAGAATATAATTGGCACCCAATTTGACTTTAAGCCATTTGTAACATTTTTACAAGACTGCCATAAAATCCCATAAAAATGACTTGTCCCAGTTTCTTGAAAACAATTGTGTAAGAGAGAAAAATATATTTTTTAAATATTTTTTTAAACCCATTTTACCATTATAGTTACCTATTATGATTGTATCACCCTACCTCCACTACCCATTCGTATCCCTTACTACTGTTACCCATTATCTAGTTACAGTTACAAATAAGTAGTACAGAAAAGGGCAGCTAATCTTTGTCTGAATCAATTTCCCATTTTCACTGCTATTTGATGCACAAACATGTTCGCCTTCATATGTAACTAGTCTTATCTTCCCTCCTCCCATGCTCATTAAGCTATAGAGAGGGATAGTCCAGCTTCAATAGGAAATATAATATGCTCCACATTACTATTCTCATTTTCATTTCAATAATTTTACGTCAATTGATTTAAGATATAACACCATGACTTTGCACTAATCATGCTGCATTTCACTCAACAACTAGGTTTTAACCATTGTGAAAAACCCACAACAAAGGCAGCAAGTCAATTTATATCTAACATAAGAGGTAAGGTCTAGAAAATTTCATTCCTTATTGTTTCTTTTACCCTAAATTAGAAGATGTACTCATTATATTACTGTTTATTACTAAACATGGTTTGTATACACTAAGTTAAAATTTATTTAATTACATGTCCAGCGTTCATTGTTAATAACAACTTAATACACAAGGAATGATTAAAATTAATTTTAAAAAAATTTTAAGGGGGAATGTAGTGTCATCATTTCCTTCTTAGATGTTGTTTCAACTTTTTTTTTTTTAACTATGATCACTTTTCCAGTTCTAATATGTGATTGCCTATAGGTTTTCTCAATTAAGTTTGTGAGAATTCTTGATCATATCTATCAGATGTTGAGAAAAGTTAGGCCTACTTACATTAGCTTCTGTGAAGGAGGAACAATAAGGTGCAATATTAACATTGAACCCAATAGATTGGAAGGGGTGAAGAATTTTGTTAAGGTTGAGGGATCCTTGGGTAAGAATCTTGATGATGCAATGGATAAACGGGCGGAGGCAGCTTTATGCAAGCTTACAAGTTTTCATAAGTTATAGATTCTTAATGTTAACTTCAAGGCATGTTTGACTTTGAAGGACCAGTTGCTTGAGAAAGAGGATGAGGTCCAAGGGTTGAAGTTTGAGTTAGATCTGGGAACTTTAACCAAACGTGCCTATGGGATGTCTTTGAGGATCAGATTGGTGAGATCGAGACCAAGGTGGCTGAACTCAAGGAAGGTTAGCCTTCTATGGAGGCTCAAATGAATATTCTATTAAGAGTGATCCATCGGAGGATGGGTCTGCTTCTAATGATCTCTATGGTTAGGGGTCATTTTATGTTTGATCTTTGCTTTTAAGACATTTTAAGACATTCATTTATCACTTCTTCTATTTCCTGTTTTGAACTGGTTTAAGACTCTTTCCTATTATTTCTGACTTATGTATTTAACTATTCTTCCACCTTTTAATGTTAAAATGTTTAACTACTTTATGATTTCAATTTCGAAGCTTAATATTTCTGGATTAATAAAGTTCAAAAACTATAAATCAATTTCTTATTACTTATGAAATACATAAACAAAATAAGTGACAACAACAGAATGACTTACCTTTCTCTCAACGTCCACATCGTGATTCAATCCATTATTCATAGCCCGTATTTTCAATCCATTATTCATAGCCAGTATTTAACTAACATTTAGAGAATAGGAATACCTCATGTTTTCTGCCGATGGAAATAAGCACTTCAGTTTTTATTGGCCTTCAACCATTACCTTTACTAGTCAGATGTCATGGAGGTAGGGGTCCTAAAGATTTATTGCCTTCGAACATTAAAGGAGAAGGAAAACATGGCAGTGGGAGGAAGGCATCAGCCTGCAGTAAAACAGGTTCAGAGAGTATACAAAAAGTTAGTAAATGAAACCTTTTACGGGATATAAAACTGATTTCTACTGTTCTAATGTGCATAAAGGGGTATTAGTGAGATTTACTTCTTATATGCAAACACTGCTTTTATTTCTTATTTGAGTAAATTTCCTGAATGGTTCCTAACCTTTAGTCATTGTTTTCTTTTAGTCCCTAACCTATTGAATGTTCTGTTTTAATCCTTAACCTATTAAAACATTTCATTTTAGTTCTAAATCTATTGAAAATGTTTCATTTTAGTCCCAATTTGATGAAATTTGTTAACTCAAAGTATTTTTCTGATAACAACTTTTTAGATCATAGTTTAAATTTTTCAGTAACTGTCTTACAATAAATTTAATCTGCATAATAATTTTTTTATAGTTAATGAAAATTGCAAATCATCTTTTTTTTTTCTCTCTGTAAATTCAACTTATTTCATCAAGGAAAAAAAACTATTAATTTAAATTGTATATTTACTGTAAAAAAATTAAACTATTTAAATTTACTGGAAAACAGTTATCGAATATTTAAATTATAATTTCAAAATTTTCTGTCAAACAATTATTTTAAGTTAATGAATTTCATCTAGTGAGGGACCAAAATGAAACAATTTTAATAGATTTAGGACCAAAACAGAACATTCAATAGGTTGGGGACTAAAAGGAAACAATGACTAAAGGTTAGGGACCGTTTATGCAATTTACTATTTCTTATTTGTTGCGTTTAATTTCTGTCAGGACATGGTTACGTTAGTTATTCTGGTTTTGTCAATTATTATTATTATTATTATTATTATTTTGTGCCTATGTTCTATACTTAGCCATTCCTTAAAAAATTTAGAAAACTACATTACCTTTCCATTAGGTTATTAAATATTGTTAGGGGAACTTAGTAAACGAACTCAGAAAATCTTAACATTAAGGAAAACTGTATAAAAAGTAGAATCTGAGTTTGATATGTTATTACAGAAGACCAGTGCACTTTATTTACTACTGTAGGCATGAAAGACGCATGTATTTAGCATAAAAGCTATCAAGTGGAAAAAAATCCACATTAAAATACAGATACAAAGTAGGAACTAATTAAAATACATTTAACACTTATCTTTGCGTCATCTTATCATCCATTATACTTTGGAGTAACACTTTTTTTGTGAATCACGGGCATCAGGTTCAGAGTTCCATCGGTTAACATGCAATATATGGCGGTGCATCTGCCTCAAATGGTTGTTCGTCTTCAAAGGGTTTAGCCTTCTCCAATAAGCTCGGCCTCAGGCAGAGGCACATGACGAACACGCGTTGTCCAGCTTGCAACGCATGTTATGGCACAGTGTCCTGGCGCTCCTTTTCTACAGATCGAACAAGTTTCGAACCAAAAAGGTCCCAGTAAAGTAAGAAGGAAGTGAGGAAGAAAAGAAAATGGCTAAGGTTTCATATCTTCAGATAAAAGATCTGTTAAATCCTTTCGTCTTTCAAAAAATTATTGTGCCAGAGGTTAAGGACAGTGAGAAGAGCCAAACCATGTGAATATCCTATGATTCCTTCAAAAAAATAAATAAATAAATAAATTTGCGTCCAACACTTTGATTCCCTCTAGCTAAAACTATGACTCTTTTAGAAAAAATTGTTTCAAGAAAGCTAAAAATATAGCTAAAAAACTTTCGATTCATGTAATTTAAAAAAAAAAAATTACACCAGCTAGGAGGCGCCACCACCGGAAAATGCATAGCGATGGTGACTGATGGCCGGCAACTTGGATCACATGGCGGCTATTCTCCAGTGATAGCCGAGGTGCCCATCAACGGCCGAGCTCCCAAACTTGGCGGAGTACTGACTTCGGCAGAGGGAAACTACCGACCGAGGTCAGAAGGATAAACGATCCCCCTGGCCTAATATAGGGAATTCTCCCCCTCAGGCAATGGTAGGACCAACCTCGGTAGAATGATCGAACCCTCTTCGGAAACAGAAGTACCCCTCGGAGGAACCATCCTCGGGTAATATATGCCCCGAGATGTTAGAGTAACCTCGGAAGGTACGAACAAAGCATTTAAGGAGCCTCTGACACCTCCCCATAAAGTCGTCCCCCAAGTACATTCTGACAGGCTATCACTGGGACACGCCATGAGAGGGACGCCTCGATATTACGCCCTCGGAATGACTAGGCTGTCAGCCCAGCAACTTTCGCTGAGATACACGTCCCTTCGTTCCTGAAAAAGCAGGGATCGCATCCCGCCGGACACGTGTCATAATCTGGGACGACCATTAGAAGGGAATGGCTTCTGCACGCCTCCTGTATAAAACAACCAGAAAGCGTTCTAGAAGGGTAAGATGAAAAGTTCTCTTTGAATACACAAAAGAGCACATAATCCAGTGATCTGAAAATACTGACTTGGGCGTCGGAGGCTCCTCCCCGGGAACGCACACCGGGTGTTATGACCCTTCTTGAGGAAGGTAAAGAGTTTTGAATTAAGTTTAGAAGTTTAATTTAAGTTTACTTAGCAAGAATAAAGGAGTTTACCGAAGTTCACTAAGTTCCGACAAGAATAAAGCTCTGAACTAAGTTCAGGGGCAAAATGGTAATTTTGTACCCTGAGTAGCCGGGACGAGTCCCAAGTGTTTTAAAATGAATTTTTAGAACTTAACTCTTAACTATAACTCAAACTTGAAAAATAGACAAGAATTGAATCAAGAACTGTTAAGTTACAAAGATGGGGGACCTAATTGCACTTAACTTGAAACCTTGGTGATCTTGGTGTTAAGTGAGGGTTTAAGAAGGGAAAGAGGAGGAGGAGCTTCCATTAACACGTTCTTAAGCTTCCCTCACTCATTTCTCTCTCAAATTGAACTTGGAATCAAGTGATCTTGGTGTCAAGAGGTGCAATTAAGGGTGTATAAGCTTGGAGGATGCATTTTCAACCTTGAATTCATGTTTTTGAGGCTTGGAGAGGCGTTTTTCTCCATCCCCTATTTTTGAACGAGGTAAGAGTTGTGATCTTGATTGAATTCTTGGTATTTGGTTGATTGGAAGCTTGGGTTTTGGTTAGGAGGCAAGAATTTGATGTTTAGGGCTTTGTTTTTGGTTTGGAATTGTGTAGAACTTTGGGAGCTTGTTTGAGGGAGGAGGAGCTTGATTCTTGCTTGGTTCTTGGACTTAAGGTAAGGGAGTTGTGTTTTTAAGTTCATGGAATGCCATTAGCTTGGATTTGCTTGAGAAATTCAAGTGGTTTTAGCTAAGGCATTAAGGAAACGTTTTGGTGAATTATGGTGGACTAGCGGGATTGAGAGGAATTGTTTGATATTACGATACATCATAGCTTAGCTTTTGGTAGTTGGTTATGTTCTATGCAACATGTACTATGTGTGTATGAAATTTGGAGGCATTCCATGCATGTTTGATATGTGTGGGAAGTGTCCAAAGTTCATAGCAGTAAAATCGGGGTTTTCTGGGCATTTTGCAGGTTTGGTGATGCGTCGCCAATCCCCACGAGTTCCCACGACGCGTCGCCAATCCAGAAAAATGTTTCAGAACGTCGACAACTGTGGCGACGCGTCGCCGAGACAGCATCCGACACCCAATTTTGTTTTCAGCATAACTTTTCGCTCGGGTGTCCGATTGAGGTGATTCAAGATTCCACTCGAAGCTAAGAGGGAGTACTATCACCTCAATGTTTTAAAAACACTTAAATTGTCCCAGTTTTAGATTTATATTAACTCAAGTGAAGGCAAGTTTTTAAGGAATCTATGTTGCAAATGAACATAATTAGTTACCACTAGTTCAGGTGAGAGGTTTAAAACCCTCGTCGGCCTAGCTGTGCCGTAGCCACGAGGCCACGAGGCAAAACCTTGTTCATCTAGTCTACATCAACGAGGCCCTGCGGCCTAGTCTACAAGTCCCACCATAATTCCCCTGCATAACAACTAGGTGAGAGGTTTTATGATTGTTTATGGCTTGCTAAGGTTCGCCCTTGGGCCGAGTGCCAGGTTGCTAAGTGGTTGTGCTTGGCCTGGTAAGGAGGACTACATGAGGAGAGGTCTACAGACCTGGTTATATGCATATATACTAGTACCCTCATGCTGTGTGAGCTCGCAGCCAGAGTCCTAGGTTTTTCTTGCAGGTACTTGGAAGACCCCTTACTGAGAATTATTGAATTCTCACTCCCTGCTTGTTATGCAGAGCCTGGAGTAGCTGGACCGGATAATCGTTGAGGATTATCGCGGTAGTACCTTTTTGGTGTGTAAAGGTAAGGTAGTTGAAAAACCTTGAGTTTCTAGTTTGCCTAAGTGCTCAGTTAGTTTGTTGGTCAGGTAGCAGTACTAACTTGTTTCTTCCTTTGGCTGCAGAGCCTAGTAGCACTTGGCAGAGGATTTGTGAGACTCGCCACTGGGACGGGTGTCCAAAGTGGGAGCTAGGGTAAAGAGATCTCAGCAAAGTCTTGTATTTTGATACAGTACTTTCTTTTGCCTCCATAATCTATGTTATAAAGAGTCCTTGACTCAGGATTGTTCTTGGGTAGGAGCATTAGTTACTTGATTGTATGAATGCTTTCACGAGTTGTTTATGTGTAGTTAACCACACAAATTGTTGATTTTGATATGCTTTGGCAGTTTGTATATATTTGTGCAGAAATTACTCGGCCGAGTTCCTGTTTTAATCTTTTATGGTTTTAATAAACCAAGTCAAAGCATAAGATCATACATATTGCATTTTTAGGTTAATCAACTAGTAGCATCGGATTTAATCCAAACACATACTCAGCTAGCCAATTACAATCCACCGTGAGACATACGCTCATAGGGTATCCCGGGCAGGGGCACGGGGGATCGTGTCACCGGGGACCTCCTAACCCGTGTTTTTTTGAAAGTATTTCAGGTATCCTCCACTGGGGAATCTCCTCTCAAAGTGTTCTCATCCATCAGAAGCCCTCCCTACTCTTACAATGACACACGATGAAGCCGCCGTAGGCGATCATCCACTACCCTGAAAAGACACCTACACTTTGATATTAAATAGGCAAAAGGCTATGATCCTACTCCAACGGACACATTACCATCGTCCAAAAATGAGCCACCCCCGCGCGACGTCAGAGGGAATAGGGTAATCGGGCAAGTGCACCGAACTCCAAAGATATTACATCGCGCACAAGCCCAGAGGGGCAATATAACCCCAGGCGCTAGCAGACTATTGCCGAAATTCCAAAAACAGAAAAAGGGAAATCCAACGAGGACCGAATATAGGTGAAATCCAAAAGAAGGAACTCCCATCCGAAGAAATCCTAGGCGCAAAAACACTGCAGCGCGGGAACGGTATCTCGGAGGCCCTAGGATAGGGAAGTCACCTGAGTTAGCATATTCGGTCAATAAAGTGTTGAACCACCCAAGCCCGGCATTGCTAGGAATGAAAACGTAGGACAAGGGAACGGAGAACACCACAAAAAGACATCCAAGAGTCCCGGAAAACCCTCGTGAAGTGGTGAAGAATGCAATAAATGCCCCGCAAAGAGGCATCTCCCAAGAATCCTGAAAATCTTCATGAAATGGCGAAAAGTACAGAAAATGTTCCGGACAGTCTTCCTTGATTGAAGAGGAATAACATCGGTAGGGAAGCCCAGGCCTGTTATAGAAAGGCATCGGCAGAAAGGGGTGCAGAGCAGCGCGCAAAAAGAGGTGCGAACAAATGCGTCCAAAAAGGGCGAGAATGGTAAAAAATGCACCAGCACCCGAAAGACTACCTTCGGAATAAAATACCCGAAAGACTCCCATCGGAGTGGGTAACCCCGAGAGACTGCCCTCTGGCCTCTACAAAAAAGGGCAAATACGGTCCACTGCCAACAACGCATGAAGTATAATGCTATGAGAAGGCAGTAAATTACTTTGTTTCGCGAGACAAGACAGAACGCTTACTGATCAAGCAGGCAAAAGGCATACAAAAGCCTGCTTAAAGGAACATGACGCACCAACATGGCATATTATTGCTGGTAGCATAATGGCTTCAGTCTTTAGATGAAGGAGGCCAAAAAGTTCACTATTAGCTCCAGAGTGAAATGACATTTCGGTCCACCAGCTTAGTTCTGAAGGAACAAGTAAGTGGAGTCCCCGAATAGAATTATACACAAGGGACTACGGAAAAGTCGAGGGGAGAAGGTCCAGAATGGCCGAGAAAATTCCTTGTGGGAATTATCAGAAAACTTCTTGAAAAACCACAGGGAGAAAAAACCTTCCTTACTCGCCTGCAAAGACCAGCGCCCACTTGGAGCAATACAGCTACCAAGTGAAGCGCGTGTGTTCGGCGGAAGGAAGAAATAGCCTCGGATTGGGGAACTGAACTCGAGCGACTCCCCAAAGCATGAACGAGCTTAGGAGAAGTGTTTTCTCCGTAAAAGGTGGCCGTAGCGCAAAATTGTGCCGAACGCCAAAAGGAGATCTCATTCTCCGAAAGGCCAAGACAGAACCCCGAGAACTACCTCAGGGGAGAACTTCGGCCACTAGGAAAAAAGACCTTGCTTCTCGGTTTGACGACTGAAATCGACCGATTAGCCAAACACCGAAGGAAGAACGAGCTCGGGAGGAATGCTCGGCAAAGAAAGAAATAGCCTCGGATAGGGGAACCAAACTCAAGCCACTCCCCGAAGCATGAACGAGCTTAGGAGAAGTGTTTTTTCCGTAAAAGGTGGCCGTGGGCGCAAAATTGCGCCAAACGCCAAAAGGAGATCTCATTCTCCGAAAGGCCAAGATAGAACCCCGAGAACTACCTTAGGGGAGAACGTCGGCCACTAAGAAAAAGGACCTTGCTTGATCTAGGGCGAGGTCCGAAAGCGAGCGTTATCAGCTTGCCAGCGTCAAAGGGAGAAAATCGAGAAATACCCTAGAAGAGTTCTATACTTAGAAATTCATTCTATACTTAGAATTTTTAGATGAACAAGCTATACTTAGAGAAATTTCTCTTTTCTCCTGTACAGGTTACCCGCCGAACAAAGCTGAACCACACGTGCTCGAAGGCTATGTTTTCCTTCTAAAAAAAAAAAAAAGGTTGGCACGACGTCCATCAAAGGCAATCAATGAGGACAGACTAGTGTTCGCCTGAAAAGTCTTTGATAGCCGAGAAAGCGAGCTCGGCCAGCAGAAAGGGCAAGGAATGGCTTTCCGAAATCCCCTAACCGAAACTAGCCAGGGCAACTGGAAAACAAAAATTGCTCAAGCCAGACAAAGCGAAGAAATGAAGAAGAATCCATTAAAGAAGGTCTTTGGTACAATAGGAGTACAAGAGAAGCACGAAAATGAAAAACCCTAGGATGTCTAAGGATCCCCAGTGACGCAAGAGGTTCCGGCTCCCGTGTTTCTAGCCGTCGCCTTCGGCGCAAGTAGAGGAACAGGTGGCAGGTTGAGGTGATCAGCTTTCGACCAAGTCCACCGAGGACCCTCGGGAATATCCAGGGCCACAATAGAGGAGGTCTCGAGGTCCGGGTATCGTTGCAGAAATTGATGACGAGCTAGACAGAAGCCGTCCTGAAAGGACACCTTCGACATTTTGACGGCTTTGTCCCTTTCTACGTCTAGCAAGTCCGCCTCATTCTCAAGACCAGCAACCTCTTTCTCGAGACCCAGGATCTCCTCCTTAAGATTGGCAATCCTCCTCACCAATCCCTTTATGTTCCTTCTCTTCATCGCACTCATCCTCAGAAAATAGACCCTAGCTTGAAGAGCCGCTTTTTCAGCAAGAGTTTTCTTCAGAAGGGCAGCTTCTTCCTCTTTCTCCTTCTGAATAACCTCATTGGCCAAAGTCAAATGCACAACCTCCTCGCCAAGGTCCCGCATTTTGCAGGGAAAGTCCTTCAGGAGGTCCGATTGGCCTATCAGGAACTCATCCCGGAGCTGGACCACCTCCTCCCTGGCTATGCGCCTTAACTCGACATTAGCTATGTCCGAGTTAATACAGAAGAGCCTGGCCTTCTCTAGTTCACTTTCAGCCCGAGCTCGGGCAGAAGACTGCTCTGCCTCCCAAACTCGGAGGTGCTCACTGTACCCCAAAAGCTACGAAGAAGAAGGAGAAAATCCTCAGTAAAAGCAGCATAAGGGAAGGAAAAACACTTGGGCAAAAAAGAGGAGGCCAAAAGGATCACCTGAGCGGCACGCTCAGAAACTCTAGCAGCGAGGATATCCCCAGAAGCACACTCCTCAGCAACTGCCTTAGAAGAAGCCTTGGTAAGAACACCCCTCGCCATCTGGGGAGCCATCTCTTCACAATCCCTGGAGAACAAGTTCATGTCCTCCGTGAAAGACCAAAACGGCTCCCTCGGACCCTTGTGCCGGAAAGCCCATCTTCAGGCATGGTCAACCATCCATACTGGGGCCGCTCGGTCCTCTGCAAAATGGAGGGGCGCAAGTCAGGAAGGGCTCCCTGAAAACACAAGTTATGAGGGAGGAGGTGTCAAAAAAGAATCCAACGCAAACCTGGCATAACCTCGGTAGCCTCCTCCACAAAGGCCGGAATGTACTTGCGATGTCTCTCCAGCTTTTTAACAGTAGGACTCTCAGGCAAAGAGCCTAAAAGCTCCACCGACGAGGTAGGACTCGACGGAGTGAAAAGGGTGACTACTCCGGCGGGCACCTCGGCTGCAGCAGTATCAGCCTGAGAAGATGTCGCAGCTACTTCGGAGGGGGCAGTAACCCTGGTGGATATTGGAGTGACATCAACCGTGGCGAAGGTTGCAATAGCGTTGGTAGAAGTGGCTATCGCATCGGTTGAGATAACAACCTTGGTAGAGGTAGCAATAACTTCATCGACCTCCACCACATCTTCCGAAGGTGGAGTAAGGGCTCTCTTCTTTGACTTCTTGGCCGAAGACGGTCCACTCCCAGTAGACTTCCGTCTTTTGGATCTACTTTTCTTTGCTTGTTCTCCCTTCTCTACCTAACCAAGGAAGAGACTCTTGTAGTAGGCGGCAGAATCGTCAGCCATCTCTGAAAAAGGGGGAAACGGCATCAGTATGAGTCCAAAAAGGGCACTGAAGCTGAAGATGTGAGTCCAAAAACGGTTAGCCAAAAAAGGAGCTTCCGGGAAGAAAGGAGAACGTCAGCAAAAACTGAAAAAATACGACTTCGGGAGGCTGAGAAGTTAGCAGAAGTCGAATGATTCCCGAGGAAGGCACTCACAAAAAGCCTTGCTGAAGTCAGGATTCCTGGATGCCATCGTAAATAATGGCCGGAAATCGCTCTTGCCGTGCAGACCGTCGCTGAAAGAGATGGAAAAGGCGAGAGAAAACGAGAGCAAGGGTGAGAGCAAAGAAAAAACAAATGGGAGGAATGGCAAGGGGAGGTTTATATAGAGCAGGGAAGGGCAACTGAAAAGGCGTCATAACTGCTGCGTGGGAGTGAAACATCACTGTGATTACTCTTCCCGCGCAAAAAGAAGTGCCATCCCAAGTGACGCTTGCCACGTGTCGATCATTGCGAGAAACTAGGGCACATTTTCTGACATCCTGAAGATTTGGGTGCATCCCCAGATTGACACGCCCAGTTTCAAGGCATGATTTTGGACATTGAGGCATGATATTTTATTAAGGCATTAATCCAGTAATTATACTTGTCATTTCGTTTCTGCGTAATGTAATAAACATAATTATAACCCTAGAATAATGATATTCTTAAATGTTCCTGGTCTAATATTATCATGGAGTAGGTTGCAATAATATATAAAGACTAGCATATATGGAGACCAATATAAGATATTGATGGCCGAAGTGCTATCGCCCTGGTCCACTGACCTCGGAGAAAGAGGGAGCCAAACACCTGAGGTATACGACCTCGGAAGTCCCATCGTACCAACCTCGGAAAACTCCCATATCGCCTCTCCAGTAGAGGACGAATGAACCGACTTCGGAAGAATAAGAACACCCCGAAGAAACGATATCACCCCGAGGAGAGGTCCTTGCTCGTCCTCCTAAAAGGTAACGTCGGCCGAAGGGACCTCGGAGGGGTGATGGATGCCACGAAGGAGTCTCTGACATATTCGCCCGTACACACTAGACGTCGACCTCAAGCACTCTGACAAGCCACTGCAGTCTGCGCTCTGACACGCAGAGACACGCTTCTCGACAAACCACTGCCCGATAAAGCCTGCAGGCGGCTGGCCACTCTTCTGCTCAGAGGTACGGACGACATTCATCCGTCCATACACGTGTCATAATCCGAAGGGCTCATTTTCTCTTATTTACAGTAGGGGAGGCTCTCGGTAAAAGGGGGCTTTTCTGGGGGCTCCAGGGTTCGAGCTTCCTCCTCTCTTTCCTCTGGACATGCCAGAAAAATGCCTCCGGCGAGATTATTTCTCTTCTGTGCATACCAGAGAAATACTCCCGGCAAGTCTATTTTGTTCTTACTCTTTGTCATTTAGAGGCACTGACTTGGGTGTCGGAGGCTCATCCCCGAAAAACCACTCCGGGGACCTCCTAACCCCTGGTTTCTGTATGTTTCAGGCCAGACTACTTGGGGGCGTCCCCTTTTCAGGCTCTCTCTAGCACCGGAAACCCTTCACGGCCACCGCTATCCACCATTGGACGGCCACGCACGACATTCCTCAGGAGGTCCCTGTTACCCCCGTCGCGGAGCCACGGCGGGAACACAAACGATGGCCAACCCAACAATGCCATCAGATATGTAGTCTACATGTAAGTACAAGTTGGAGAACTTGTGTACTAGATTGACCCACCATGAGAAAGCTACATGGTTCGTTATATGAGTGTCATAAGTGATTCTCATAGTGATCATGTATATGTAGTCCTTTGACCTAAGGTCATTAAGGTTCCTTACATGTGAGTCACGTACTTTGATACATCTCTTTGTTACTCATAACTGAGTGAACTTGAAGGAGGTCATTGGGTATGTCATATATCATGTAGAGGGTTCTGTATGATCAAGATGAGATTTATCTCTCTTATGTAATGGTAGTGATATCTTCGTGCCTGTTACCATCTCACAAAAATGGGAGAATTACAAGTGTGGCATAATGGTCAAAACACCATTATATTTTGTAATTCTCTTCATAGTGATTAAAACATGAGGGATAAAAGGTATAATGAACACCTCCTTAAAAGTGTTCTAAGTTGGTAACCTAATTCCCAAGAAAAGGCTTTACGGATTGCTTGTTTTTCAAGTAACCTATGGACCTTTTTGAAAGGTTTTCGAAATTCAGGTACTTAATTGCAAAACTCTCAAGAAGGAGCCTTGGAGAGTTATAGGAAGGATGTGAAAGATATGAAAGTGCTATTAGAGGATCAAATTTCTCATGGAAGACAAGTTTGGACAATGGAAACACTAAAGCCATTAAGGACCTAAATGTCTTAGTGTAAACCTTAAGGTGTTCAAGCTTTTGACTTAAGTCAAAGGGTAGAATTATTGGGTTATCCCACCATGGGGGAGGCAGCTATGGCTTGATAAATAGTCAAAAAAGTGGGTAAAATGTGGACCAATAAGTTTAGGACAAAGAAATCATGCTTATGGGCAAAGAAAATGACATAAGGCATGATTAAGGCTAATAAGGATGTTTAGTGTCCTAAAGCTAATTTAAGAAGCCAAACTCAATTTTTCTTATCTCATATTCAGCCCAAGCAGCCACCACCCTCCTCTTCACTTCTTCCATAGCTCCTCCATAGCCACCATACCTCAAAGATTGAAATTGAAGTCAAAAGGAAGCAATTGGAAGCAAACTAGAGCTATTGCTTGAATACTTGAAGGATCAAGCTTCAAATTCGGCCTAATCATCTTAGTAAGGGTTCTCTTGCTCTCATGGATTGTTTACTATATTTTGAAGCATCCATGGAGCTAGGGCTAAGCTTGGAAGAGAGCCATGAGCTTGATGAGCCAAGCTTAGTGAAGGAAGTGCACTTATTAAAGGTTTTGTGACCAAGTGTGAAGTGCACAATGATGGCAGTGAAGAAAGGGTTTTTAGAGCCCAAAGTTAGTACTAACTGGTGTTAAAATCCTCCTAAGACCAAGCATTGGCTTGAGGAGGGCTGCCATAGTGATTTACTTAAGTTTATTGCATGTTTTATGGACTAACCTATGGTTTATGTTACTACTGCATTTCATGTGTTTGTTGGTTGTGAATGGCTGCTATATTTGGTTGCTATATGTTGTATATATGCATTGTGGTTTTGTTTTTTAGTGTTTTTGGATGCAATTTTTAATGAGGTTCACATTTCCTTAAGAAACCAAGTGTTTCCGTTACTAAGTTTCAGAATGAAACTTACTCCCTTCAATTCTACCGTTTCAGGTCAAGTAGAAAGATCACATCAAACTGACCTTTGTCGTCTAAGTTTTAATCTAAACTTTCATTTATTTTAATGGCCATGTATCTAGTTGTGATCTAGAAATTTTGGTGATTTTAGGAGCACATTTAGTATTTTTAGTGAGGGTGCTTATTGTGTTATGCAGTAGCTGTCTAGCATCTTGTATCTGTAGTCCATTGTGTCTTAGGCACTCTTGTAACTTAGGGTCCATATTTAGCTAGGTTAAGACAATTATATAGTTCATGTATGCGTGTACATGTAGTGTATATAAAATGAGACAAGTATGTGAACATTTGAGTAATGTTTTGGCTATGTATGTGATGTGGTACAAAGTTGCCTAAGTGTGAATGATAGGCTGCTTACTTCTAAATTCTGTTTGGCCACATAAAGTTACTAGATGCAAAAGCATATAATTCCTATATGTATTGGACATGTATGGGATAGTACTGGGGGGCTTATCCCTTGTGAATGAAGTGTTTGCATACTTATGAAATTTTGTATGGGCAAAAATGGTCAAAAAGTCAGCAGAATTTTGACTCTATACTCAAAGTTCTATATCTCCCTGTGTGGAATGAATCTTGGTGTGAAATTTTAAATATGCCTAGAGCACATCTAGAGGTTGAACTAGGATTTGAAATTTTATAATTTGGAGCCTTGTAGCCAAAGATATAACATTTCAAAGTTGGCTAAGTTACTCTTTATTTGGTCAGAATTTTGTAACTAACTTGGAAAATCAATAACTTGGTCCATAGGTGGCCTATTGATGTAAAACTAAGTTATTTGGTTTTCTTCAAGACTCTACTTGATAAAAAGTAAAGAAAATAGGGGTTACATGGCTATATTAATATATTTTTTTGGAAGAAGTTTCAGGTGCAGTGGCTGGTCAATTACACTTAATAAGATTGCCTAATGTGTGGTAGCCAATATTAAGACTTATGCTAGTGCTTTCCTTCCTTGCTGCCATGGTGTGCATAAAATGTGAATATGTGTTTAATAGTTGGATCAATATGCATGCATTTATGTAGTGCCTAAGAGGGCCACTTAGGTATGCACAATAATGGTATTGCTCTAATGGCCTATAGAACATACCAATCCTAGGAGTTTTTAAATGTACAATTTTGGCATCATAACTGGACTACCCCAGAGTGAGTAACAGATGTTGGTATCAGAGCATGGTTTACACATGTAGATAGCATACATTTGCATTGCATGCTAGCTACATACATGAACTCAGTGTCGTCAGTTGCTCATGTTAAGTGCCACTAAAATACCTATGATCTTTATGTATGCTTTATGATGAATCATCAATTAGTAAGTAAACTTGGTTGCTACAAGGAGAGGGGAACCATCCCAAAGGCCTCCTACTGAATCTTGGCAATAAATAATTGGATAGAATATAAGGAATCTGGGCCAACAGGGGGCACTAAACCCTAAAGTGCCATAGGTCATAGGTTTGGTTAAAGCTTCAAAGGAACTTAGTTGTAATCAATAAAAACTTAGTAAGGCTGATTTAAGAACAATATCAAGGAATCCCAGTACCATAGGCAGAAGCAGTTCAGGATCCACGGTAGCAACTAGAAGAGGATGCTAAGAACACATCTAAACATGCTCCTTCTGGAAGAACAGGAAATAGAAATGATGAAGTTGATGAGGTGGAAGATGAGGATAGGAGACATTCAAAATGCAGAAAAGTAAGATTTGAGATTGGTCAGGTGTCCAGGACCAATCCTCCACTATAAATGAGATTAACGAAGATCATGAGAGAAAGGACAAGAGATGGCATAGAGAGCATCACCATGCTAAGGAGTCTTACAGATCTAGAAGATACAGAGCAGAGAATCTAGAAGGCCTACATGAGATCAGACTACTGGAGAGTTTCCAAGGACTAAGGCCTTGATGGTTTGATGGAAAAGTAGGACCAGAAAGAGCTGAGGAGTGGTTAATCTTCATAAAACAGATGTTTGAGAGGATGCCACTCAGATCCACCAAGAAGGTGTCACTGGCTACGTAGAACTTGGTAGGCAGTGTAGAGATGTGGTGGAGAAACACTAGGGATAGGTACGCTGTCTAGAAGGGCAGAAGCCCAGGAAGAGATATTGAGATGAGTTGGCTAGAGTTCACTCAACTATTCCAGGAGCAGTATATCAGTGATGCTATCAAAGACATGAAGCAAGTTGAATTTGACTCTCTAAGGTAGGACAACCTGAGTGTCCTAGAGTATGAGCACAAATTCAGTTAGTTAGTGAGATATGCTCCTCAGTATCATGGACTAGAGGACTTAAAGGCCAAATTATTTGTCAGAGGCCTAAGGTTAGTCATTAAAAAGGCTGTAAGACCTTTTGGAGCAGTCACTTACTATGTGATAGCCGAAGGGCTATCGCCCACAAAAATCTTCTCCCTCAAAGGAACCTAACACCAGCCTTGGAACTTTATAACACCAACCTTGGGAGGAATATCTCCACCACCCTCGGCAATACACGTAGCTGACTCCAGCTTCTCGCAACCCTCGGATTTGTATATTACCAACCTCGGGAGTATAGGTCCACCATCCTCAATAGAGAAAAGTGTCTCCCGAAGATGGTTCGCCCTTCCGAAAGGCCTTCCTAGTAGCCCTCGAGGAAAATTCCTGCTCGAATAGGTCTCACACTTCCGAATAGGTCTTATAGAAAAATGAGAAATATAGTTGAGGGATCTCTGACACAGAAGCCTCACACACGCCCCTACCTTATGGCCGAAACTACCTACAGCTAGCTAGAGATGCTTGTCTTCGGTGGTACAGATCAGATCTAGCCAAACACATGTCCTGATCTGAATAAGCTGTGTAAAATGGCCTTCTCCCCCCATCCTCCTACAAATACATGGAAGGCTCCTACGTAAAGGACATGTGACTCTCTCCCTCATATTCTCTACACTTAAACAACTTCTCTCCCATATACTGACTTGGGCGTCGGAGGCTTCTCCCCTAGAAACATACTATAGGGAGCTCCTAACCTGCTTTCTTTAAGATCTTGCAGATACCTTATCACTGGAAGTCTCTCTTAGGCCCTACATGTCATACAACAAAGATGCTGTCGGGCATCATTTGGAGCCATCTATGGGAACTCACCCCCAAGTCGTTGTTGTTGAGAGTTGGCATTTAAAGGAGAAGGGACTCCTGAGGTCCTAGTCCGTGCTAGAGACTCAAGCAATGATTGAACAGCCTACGGTGGAGACTTCGCTGCTATAGGATGAACGTCCTTTTAATGATCACAATGGGCTTTCTGTGCAACTTTCAGCTCTCTATCATGGCTAAAATCACACAACAACTCGAGCAAAGGTGGTCACAAGCATCTTAAAAAAGGGCAGCTTCTCTAGGCGCCTATCTGGAGAAAAGTCTTAGGCTACCCCGCCAGAGCTCCAGGAGCAGAAGCCCTCATGATGAGTCCTCAACAGAGAACTTGCCATCTTAGGGGTGACGCTCTACAGGAGCAAGGTCGAAAGTGCCCAAGACTTCTCACCGATGAAGTACACCTCGAATGAGAAGTCCTTATCCCTGCGCTAGAGGAGTTACTCGCCAAAAAGTAGATGTCATTCTTCATTGCAGGTGGCTACTAGGCAACGAGGGGAGGATGATACTGCTATCCTGATGGAGAAAATCCTGGAGAGGTTGGAAAAGTTGGAAAAACAGGTATCTCAAAAGCCTGTCTGGTCAAGGTTATCAAAGACCTTCACCAGAGAAGAGTCCCCTTCATCCATACTATTGTAGAGGCACTAATGGCGAGCGATTTTTTAGTACCACATCTGGATACATATCATGGGGCGCAGTGACCCCCAGGCCCATCTGACAAAGTATAGAAGGAGCAAGGTATTATATGGTGCCGATGACATGACCTTGACCCTTGCAAATGTTTTGAAATCACTCTATTAGGACTAGTGACTACATGGAACAATCCTCTTGCACCTGGAACCATAATGGGGTTTCTAGGAACTATCCACCATGTTCACGCAGTAGTCTATCAGAAGTAGACCAACAGTAAAGATGCCTGTCCAAATGTTTGACACAGCCCAAAAGAATGGGTAGACCATTTGGGACTATGTTGAGAGGTTTAACAAAGAAGCCCTCAATGCGCTAGACTTTCGCCCTGAAATCTGAATCCTCACTATGATCAGGGGATTAATGAGAAAGTCACAACTTTTCTACAAGTTCTCGAAGGTTCCCCTTGACACCCTCATAGAATTCTACCAAAGGGCTGAGCAACACATGACAGCCGAGCAGCTAAGGATGGGCGGCCCAAAGTTTGACCATAATCACTCTGAGGGTCAAAGTCACCAACCTCAGTATTCCACTGATGGAGGTGGTAGACCTAAAAAATCAAGGGGGAAGAGGCCAGTATCATTTACTCCCCTAAACACAATAAGAACGAACATCCTGATGGCCTTGGAAAGGCAAGGAACCATAATCCAACATCCAAAGGGCATGACCTCGAACAACAAGAAGAACATGAAGAAATTTTGTTAATTTCATCAAAACCATGGGCGCGATACCAAGGATTGCTTTCAACTAAGAAAGTATATTGAATTGTTGATTAAGCAAGGGTAACTTTGTCACTACTTGCGAATACCGTCGCCCAAAGCCTGAGAAAGAAAGGAAGAATATTAAAAAGAAAAGGATAAGGATTATGATTTGGACCAATGTTGAAAGGAAAGTCCTAGGAAACACCAACCACTTCCGGCCAGTATAATCCAGACAATCACAACTGAAATATCCTCGGATGAAAGGAAAAAGAAAGCTTAGGAAATCGCTGATAGCCAAACGCTATCGCCTCTATCTGGCCGAACTCCCTGCCACAAGAATGGCCAGAAGAAGCTGGCGCTACCCGAGAAAAGGTGTGATCATGCACCTCGGGAGATAGCCGAAGAGCTCCGAGCCCGGCACGCCAGGAAAACCTGAGGTACTACTCGCCCCCCCAAGGTTGTGAACAGATCGCCTTCGGAAAAGCGGCACCAGACATAGCGAGCCGAACATGATATCCCCGAAGGCGGAACTCCCTGAAACTGGGAACCCCCGAACTGAGGGCTTATTTCCCGAAGAGGCTCTATTCGTACCAAAGGACGACCTCACCCAGGGACCTCGGGAGTACGGCAGGAGCATTTATGGAAGTATTTAAGGAAGCCTCTGATGCGTCCTTTCACAGACATCACAAGCCGCCTCAAAAGGCGCTCTGACACACGGACGCCATCAGAATCACATCATGGCCCATCTCAGCACATGGCTCAAGGCAACCTGCTACCAGCTATCTGTCTCCTACGCCCAGAAATTCAGGAACATTCGACCGAACACGTGTCGCGATCTGAATGGGCTAGGCACTCCTATAAATACCAGGAATTAATACTTGGCAGGAAGCTGGTTGGCAGAAATACGGCTCCCACACTCTGAGAAAATTACCAGGCGAGACTCCTCAGCCCTTTGTGCTATTTTCTCTGCCTTTCTCTCAGCCACCACTGACTTGGGCGTCGGAGGCTCCCCCCCCGGAAAAACACTCCGGGGGCCTCCTAACCCTTTGTTTCTGAGCTTTCAGGCACACTCCCTTGGGCGATCCATCCACCAGGCGTTCTTCCTCCCAGAAGTCTCTCCACCAGTCATCATGACTATAAACGATGAGGCCCCTGGCCATCATTTGGCGCCGTCTGTGGGAACCCGCTCTGAGATCGCCGTCGTTGAGACTCGGCGTTCTAAGGACAAGGGACTCCCGAGGTCCCCGTCTGCGCCTGAGATACAACCGGTTGCTGAGCAAACACTCCCAGGGACTTCTGCGCCCGAGGAAGACCGCCCTCTGGTAGTCACCATGAGTTTCTTGAGGGACTTTCAGCGTTCGGTCGTGTCTGAAGTGACACAGCAGATCGACCGAAGGTGGCCACAGCAAGCACAGGCCCAGAGACCCCCCTCACCGACACGCCCTCGGGAGAGGAAGCCCCAAGTCTACACATCGCAGTTTGGGGAGTGGAGACCCTCGCGAAGAATCATCCACAGAAGATATAGCCCTCGGGAAACGGCCTGTGGGACAAACCAGGTCCAAGCGACCGAGAGTCTCACAGCGAAGCAGTTCGTCGCCTGAGGCGAGGTCCTTGTCCCCTCAGCGCCGAACTCGCCCCCCGAAGAGGCGCCGACGATCTTCATTCCCTGAAGAAGGCCCTAGCGCCACAGTGCTTATGGAGAGGATACTAGCACGGCTGGATAGAGTGGAGAAACAAATGGCCAGAAAACCCGTTTGGGCCAGACTCTCGGGGACCTTCTGCGAAGATGACTCCCCTTTCACTCAGGCCGTTGTTGAGGCAGCCATGCCAGGTGACTTCAGAGTACCTCGGCTGGAGATTTATGATGGCCGTACTGATCCACAGGCCCATCTGACGAAGTACAGACGCAGCATGATAATGCACGGTGCTGACGACGCTACTATGTGCAAGTGCTTCGAAGTCACCCTCACAGGGCCAGCAACTGCTTCGTACAATTCACTGCCCTCAGGGACCATTACTGAGTTCCATGAGTTGTCCAAGGCCTTCACACAGCAATTCATTGGGAGTCGACCTACTGCGAAGATGCCTGTCCAGATGTTCGACATAGAGCAGAGGAAGGGAGAAACCATCCGAGACTATGTCGAAAGATTCAATAGGGAAGCTCTGAGCATCCCAGACTTCCGGCCCGAAATCCGCATTCTTGCCATGACACGGGGCCTTCGGCGAGACTCACAGCTGTTCTACGAGTTCTCAAAGGACCCCCCGGAGACCCTCGGAGAATTTTACCGAAGGGCAGAACAGCACATGACCGCCGAGGAACTAAGAATGGCTGGGCCGAAGTCCGATCACCACCGCGCCGATGGGTCCAATCAGCAAGCTCGGCATCCGACCGAACAGGCAGGACGACCTCGGAGGATGCGGGGAAGGAAACCTCAAAGTTTCACGCCATTGAGCACTACACGGACCAACATTCTCATGGCGCTGGAAAGGCAAGGGACGCAGATTCGGCGGCCAAGGGCCATGACCGCCGATAATAAGAAGAATGCAAAGAAGTTCTGCCAGTTTCATCGCGACCACGGTCATGACACCGAAGATTGCTTCCAGCTGAAGAAGTACATAGAGTCGCTGATAAAGCAGGGCCAACTTCGGAAATACCTGCGGATGCCATCCCCGAAAGGCAGAAAAGTGGAGGAAGAAAGGGCCGAAGATGAGGACTATGACTCCGACAGGCGGAGAAACCGAAGTCCAAAAAGGCGCCCTCCACCTCTAGCAGGGGTTATCCAAACAATCACCACTGGGCTCCCATCCTCGGAAAGAAAGCGGAAAGCCAGAGAAATTGCAGTCATGGAGTATCAAAGTCCATCAAAGAAACTGGCTCGCAAAGATGGCTCCACCGTCGTCTTCCCCCACGACGATCCGCTGCTGATAATGGCGAGAATAGGGAACTGGGACGTCAAAAGAGTGTTGCTTGATGATGGCTCAAATGCTGACGTCCTATTCTCGCACTTACTGCCGAGCTTGGGCATCTCCAGCAGCGAACTTAAGCCTGTCACTACGCCCACCTTCGGGGTTGGACCATCCGAACTACCCGTCCTCGGATGGATCGACCTCCCACTGATGATGAAAGGGACTTCGGTAGACGGAGCAGCTGAGTTGTACGCCTCCACAATGGCAAGATTCATCGTCATGGACGTCCCGTCCTCGTACAACGCCATCCTTGGAAGGCAGACACAGGGAAACCTGCACATTCGCCCTGATGTGAAGTACTTGACTGTCACATTCGCCACCAAGGATGGAGATGCAGAGGTCTTCATAGACCAAGCCGAGGTAAGAAAGGTGTTTGTAAAAGCACGAAAAGCTCCGGCGAGCAACCTCGCGCAAACGATGGAGGCAAAGGCGCTAGAAAAAGGCAAAGAAGAAGATCTCGCCAAAGCAGAAACGGAAGCAGTAGAGCTTGTCCCAGGTCAATCTACCCGAATAGGGAAGAGCTTGGCCGAAGGTGACAAGGAAAATCTTGTATCCTTTCTGCTGGAAAATAAAGATCTGTTTGCCTACTCGCCGAAAGATATGCCAGGAGTAAACCCTGGCATAATACAGCATAGCCTCAAAGTAAGCCCGGAAGCAAAACCTGTCCGGAAAAAGAAACGGAGCATCTCAGCCCACAAAAGCAACTTTGTCAAAACCGAAGTCCAGCGTCTCCTAGATGCTGAAGTTATCAGGGAGGTCAAGTACCCCGAATGGTTAAGCAACGTGGTCATTGCCACAAAAGAAGGTAGCAGCAAACTCCGGATGTGCATCGACTTCAGAAACTTGAACGATGCTTGCCCGAAAGACTCATACCCTCTGCCGCCAATAGATCAACTGGTAGATTCAACTGCTGAATATGGGCTCCTTAGTTTCCTAGACGCCTTCAGTGGCTACCATCAAATAAGGATGGACCCCGAAGATGAAGAGAAGACTGCCTTCATCACCGAGGGAGGAACATATTGCTATATCAGGATGCCCTTCGGGCTCCAAAATGCAGGAGCCATCTACCAGAGGCTGATGAACAAGGTCTTCAAAGACCAAATGGGGAGAAACATGGAGGTGTATGTTGATGATATGATAGTCAAGAGCAAGCTGCCTGGCTACCACGTTGCAGATTTAGAGGAAACCTTCCAAAAGCTTAGAGCCTTCGGGATCCGCCTTAATCCTAAGAAGTGCATCTTCGGGGTGACCTCGGGAAAATTCCTTGGGTACATGGTATCCAAAAGAGGCATCGATGCTAGCCCCGAGAAGATTAAGGCTCTGCTTGAGTTCCGAACTCCTGCCACAGTCAAAGACGTGCAGAGACTCACCGGAAGAATAACCTCTCTGAGCAGATTTATTTCCAGGTACGGAGATAGGTGTCGACCTTTCTTCAAAGTCCTCACAAAGGCAGCAAAAATGGAAGGCAACCTCGGAAGAAATGATCATCCTTGGGATGAAGATTGCCAAAAAGCCTGGGAAGAACTCAAAGTCTACTTGGCCAGCCTGCCGACTCTGCGACAACCTCGGGAGGGAGAGCCCCTCGTACTGTACCTCGCCGTCACAGAAAAAGCTGTGAGCTCGGTCCTTGTGAAAGAAGAAGGGCCAAAGCAATGGCCGGTCTACTATGTCAGCAAGTCCCTGCATGGCGCCGAAGTCAGGTACCCTTTGCTTCAAAAAGCTATATATGCCTTGGTGCTTGCAAGGAGAAGGCTGCGACCATACTTTCAGGCTCACCCCATCATCGTCCGAAGTAGTCTGCCGCTACGGGATGTCATGAAGAGAGTTGATCATTCGGGAAGGCTCTCCAAGTGGTGCATAGAGCTGGGCGAACACGAAATCACGTATGAGCCTCGGAAGGCCATAAAAGCTCAAGCACTGGCAGATTTTATCGCCGAAATACCCACCACTGAGGAGAGCCATTCAGATCCAAAAGAGGGTGAGCCAGAATGGACCTTGCACGTAGACGGAGCCTCGGGGTCCGAACACCAGGGAGCTGGAGTAATTATCAGGGGCCCCGAAGGCCTGGAGGTAACGAAGGCTATCAAGTTCAGCTTCAACGTCACCAACAATGTAGCTGAGTATGAAGCCCTCATAGCGGGATTACGCTTGGCCAGAAAGATCGGCGTGAGAAACTTAAAGGCTCACAGCGATTCCCAGCTGGTAGTTCGGCAGACGGCAGGAGATTATGGGGCGAAGGACCCAATCTTGGCAAAATACCACGAGCTGGTAGCAAAGCTCATCCAAGAGTTTGACGCCGTACGGATCGAAAATGTACCTCGGCGGAATAACACTGAGGCAGATTGCTTGGCGAAGTCTAAAACATACACCGAGGTGCTAGACCATCCGAGCATCTCAGTGCTGAGCATAGCGACCTCGGGAAAAGGATGGAAAGATCCCATAAAGAGATACCTCACAGAAAATATGCTCCCCGAAGACCCCGACGACGCTGCGAGATTGCGAAGACGCTCCGGCTGATTCTTCCTGATTGGTGAAGAGTTATATCGGTAGGGATATGCAAACCCGCTGCAGAGATGCGTGGCTGAAGAGGATACTGAAATGATCCTTGAAGAGGTCCACGAAGGCATGTGTGGCTCACATATCGGAACTGATGCCCTTGCAGCGGTGATACTTCGCCAAGGATACTTCTGGCCTACCCTGAGAAAGGACGCAAGACAGTTCGTCCGAAAATGTGGTAGCTGCCAGAGACACGCGAACATCCAGAGGGCACCCTCGGAGATGGTAAGTTCGACTGACTATCCTTGGCCGTTCGCAGTCTGGGGTATAGACCTTATTGGGCCACTCCCCACAGCACCCGGAGGCGTGAAATTCTGCGTTGTAGCAGTGGACTATTTCTCTAAATGGGTCGAGGCAGAACCGCTGGCAACTATCTCGGCAAAAGAAGTGCAGAAGTTCGTATGGAAGAACATTGTATGCAGACTTGGCATACCGAGGGTACTAGTAGCTGATAATGGATCCCAATTCATAGACAAAGGATTCCAGGAATTTATCAGCGACCTCGGAATAAAGATGCACTTCGCCCCAGTAGCTCACCCCCAAAGTAACAGGCAGGTGGAAGTATCGAACAGGACCATAAAAGATGGCCTGAAAAAGAGACTGGGAGAAGCAAAAGGGAAATGGCCAGGAGAACTCCAAAGCGTATTGTGGAGCTACCGAACGACGCCCCGAAGGGCCACAGGGGAAACTCCCTTTTCACTAGTCTTCGGGACAGAGGCCATTATCCCAGTCGAGATAGTCAGACCATCAGTACGGGTGCAAATATTTGATGAAGGTGGAAACGACCTCGGCCTCAGAACCAAGCTCGACCTCGTCGGCGAACACAGAGAAATAGCCGAGCTGAGAAGAAAAGCTTTTCAGCAAAGAGTGGCCGCGGCCGTAAACTTACGGGCCAGGCCAAAAGAAATCAAGAAGGGAGACCTCGTTCTCCGAAAGGCTGACTTTGCACCCCGAAGGCCGTCCCACGGAGTACTTCGCGCAAACTGGGAAGGACCTTATCTGGTTCTCGCCGAAGTACGAAAAGGCGTGTACAAACTTGGCGACGCCGAAGGCGTAGAATTGAAAAATACTTGGCACTCAGACGCCTTGAAAAAATTCTACGCCTAAGATGAAGCGGAGGAATTGTAAGTACAGAATGCTCTTAAGGAAAGTTCTTAAGTATCCAAAATTGTGCAAAGTAGAATTCCGCGAAGATGCTCGCCGTAATAAAGCGCAGATTGACCTCCCAGAGTCCCTTGAGCCATCACGCTCGGGAAAAGATGGAGAAATCTCACAGAGGCGGTTTTCCGAAGTCCCTTGAGCCATCATGCTCGGGAAAGATGGGAAATAAGAACGTCACAGAAGTACTCGCCGAAATAAGCGTAGAGACAGTTTTCCGAAGCCCCTTGAGCCATCACGCTCGGGAAAAATGGAAAACAACTCTCGAAAGATTTCCTAAGTCTCTTGAGCAAACATGCTCGGGACAAAAGGAAAAGAAGGAAAATTTTTTGACTAAGGAATTTCCGAAGTCCCTCGAGCGAACGTGTTTGGGACAAAATGGAAATGCAAAAGCCTGCAAAAAGACTTAGTCAAATTTTTTCAGACTTTCCAGAAAGTCTCTCGAGCAAACGCACTCGGGACAAAGGAAGGTAAAAAAGTTTCTTTGATCGCAGGTTTTCCGAAGTCTCTTGAGCGAACGTGTTCGGGACAATGGAAATGAAGAAACTTGCAAGAAAAGACTTAGCCAAAAAAATCTTCATTAAGAGCAAAGCTGCTTTACAGTAAAGAAGTGCCCGAAGAAGGAATACAAAATAGAAGGGAAGGAAAAGGGGCCCTAAAAAATAGCCTAAGGGTTCGCGGCGTCCCGAGAGCCACTCGCTGGCCCGCCCTTTTCCACCACCTTTGGCGCTGGAATTGAAGGAGGAAGGTTCAAATGTTCGACCTTGGACCATTCCCACCGAGGTCCCCCAGGAATGTTTAGAGCCTCTAGAAAAGAGAGGTCCAGATCTGGGAACCTCTGGAGGACCTGGTGACGAGCAAGGCAGAAGCCGTCCTGAAAGGCAACCTTGGCCATTTGATCAGACTCGTTCTTATCAAGCTCGAGGTCGTCAAGGTCGTCCTTCAGTTCAGCAATCTCCTCCTTCAGCGCCTTTATCTCCAACGTCCCCTTGGACCCCTTCTTCAAAGACTCGACCTCAGCCCGAAGAGTGTTATTCTCACTCGTCAACGACACTATAAGGCTGTCAGAAGCAGCCTTGTGCTTGAGAAGATCTTCGTTGGCGGTGAGCATCCCCTTTATTTGATCACCGAGGTCAGCAATCTTCTGGGAGGAATCCTTTTGAAGTTCTTCTTTTTCCTTCCGGAACTCCTCCCGAAGGGCAGTCACTTCTTTCTCAGCAGCCTCTTTCAGCTGCTGGTTTTTGGCGGCCGACTCCGCGAGTGCGATCCTCGCCTCATTCATGGTCTGAGTGGCCGAAGTTCGGAAGGCAACCTCCCTGGCCACCCGAACTCGGAGAAAGCCGGCGTACCCCAGCAGCTGCAAAAAGATAAAACGCAAGGTCAGTAAGAGCCAAACACTTAGGAAAAAATTGAAGGGAAAGAGCTGTGAAGGATATACCTGAGCAGCATGCTCGGTGATCTTTGCGGCGAGAGTGTTATCCCCCGGATGGGCCGCCGCTATAGCCTTGAAGGAGGCCTCAGTAAGCACCCCCTTCGAAATTTCCTTCGCCATTTGAGGAACGTCCTCGGAGTACAAATTCATGTCCTCCGTGAACGTCCAGAAAGGCTCCTTTGGTATCTTCCCTTGCGGGATTTTGGCGTCCCGAAGAGCTCGCTTCCGAGCATGTTCGGCCGCCCAGTCAGGGGTAGTCAACTCCCCTGCGTGGCAAGAATGAGAAGGAGATTAAAGACAAAGAAGGCAATCCAGAAAAAACAAAGGAAGTACACTTTGTCTGGAAACAAACCTGGTGGAACCTCGACAACGACGTCCTCGGAGTCCTCGGCCTCCTCGGTCGAAATGCCCTTGCCCTTCCGCCTGCGCCGCTCCTCGGCAGAAGGTACTTCTACCACTACATCAAGGAGGGCCTGCGACGCAGTAGGACTTTGAGGAGGGACGTCGGTTGAAGGGACCTCGGAAACAGCAGTCTCAGGCGCCGGAATCTCGGCTGTCCCAGGCTCCTCAGCAGTCTCCTCGGGAATTTCTTCTAGAGGAACCTGAGCAGGGGACCTCGGCCGAATCATCAGGCGGCGAAGTGACAGCAACCTCGGCGTCCTCGTTTCCCTCCCTAATACTTTCCAAATGGGAAGAAATAACAGTCTTCTTCGCCCGTTTAGACGAGGGACCAGCACCAACGGACTTTCGCCTTCGGGAAGCCACCTTCTTTGTCTACTCCCCCTTCTCCACTTGGCCGGAGAAAAGGGACTTGTAATAGGCGGCAGTCCCGTCGCCCATCTCTGAAAAAGGAGAGAAACATCAGCGTAAGTCCAAGGAAAAAAACAGCAAAGGAGTAGAAGATGACTCACTTTCGACAAGCGTTTCGAAAGAAATTTCCTCCTTAAGAAGCTTGACCAACCAGGAATCCTTCCCGGCGATGGCAGGAGCTGGCATCTTGAGGTCAGTCTCGTGCTCCTTTACCACCTTTAGTTCCCGAAGGACCTCTTCGGTCATCAACTTCCAGTTGATTGGAAAAGGGTAAAGGGCGCGCGGAGCGACCTCGGGATCCCAGTCAGAGACAGCCCGAATGCGGGCGTCGAAATCCGCGAACACGGGAGCCAACTCTGGGGTCAGCAGCATCCTCGGATCAACAACGTCCACATCCAGTGTTCCCTGAGCCCATTTGGTCAGAACGTACGACCAGGCCTCGTCCATCTTCAGGAAGAAGAACTTCTGTTGCCACCCCCGCCAGTTGCCACCCCCGCCAGCTATCCTTAGTGGCGAAGGTGAACATGAATTTCTTGCTCCCGGATCCCCGAGGTAGCATGAAATAGAAGCCACCCTTCGGGACCACAGAGAGCTTGTAGTACTGCATAAAGATTATGAAATGGGGTTCTATCCCGAAGATGCCACACATGCAGAGGTAGGCGTTAAAATAGCAGAACGAGTTCGGGGGAAGCTGGTTCACAGCAATGCCATGAAATTTGCAGAACTCGCACACCATCTTCGGGGGAGGATACCGAAGACCGGCCTTCAGCTGGGCTCGGAAAACGGTAACCTCCTTACTATGGTTTGAAAAAGCATAATGGCTAGAACGAGGCAGCCTAGTAATGGCGTAAGAGGGAAGAAAGAATTTTTTCTTCCACCTCTCTAACTTTGCAGGGGTGGTGCAACAAGGATGGGCTAAAAGAGGCTGCCAGCTCTCAGGAATGGGCATTTTCGACATGAAAACGAGTTTGAAAACGGAAGAAAACAGTTTCCAGAGAAAAACTCAAAAGAACAGAGGGATCAAAACGCTCTGGAAAACAAAAACCCACCGAAAGATTTGCCAAAATCTGAGGACGCCGTCGTGAAAGTTGGCTGGAAAAAAGCTCTGATTAAGGTAGCTCCGCCACAGAAAGCAAGAAAGTGCAAGAACAGGGGCAAAGCAGAGAAAAGAGCAGAAGAAAAAGCAAAAGGAACTTATGATGGAATGGGCTATTTATAAGCCAGAGGTGGGTAACCGAAACATCGTCATAAGTACCCTTTGGAGGCGAACCGTCGCCGTAACTGCTCTCTGCACCTGAAAAGGCGCGCCCTCTGTAACCGACGTGACTCTCCTCCAATGGCAAAGCGCCACGTGTCAACCGCTGCGCAAAAATGGGGGACACGTCCTCCAAACGTCCCTTGAAAACTGGGACACGTCTTCTGACATCCCTGGAAAACTGGGACGCGCCGCTCAGACTGACACGCTTGGCCAAACAGACCTGCAGAAACAAAGAGCAGGCCAACTCGAGGACGCCAAGAGACAGGCTATGGCCGAACAGCCCATGACCTTCGGACAAGAGGTGTATCTTCGGCACAGGCTCCGCCTCGAAGACACCAAAGAACAGGCCAAGGCCGAAGAGCCCATGATCTTCGAGCAAAAGGCGCATCCTCGGAACAGGTTGAGCTTCCAAACAGACTCCAATAAACAACCTCGGAAAGAGATGCAAAACCGAAGTCTTCACTTCGGCTTTCCAAAGGGGGGCATGTGATAGCCAAACGCTATCGCCTCTATCTGGCCGAACTCCCTGCCACAAGAATGGCCAGAAGAAGCTGGCGCTACCCGAGAAAAGGTGTGATCATGCACCTCGGGAGATAGCCGAAGAGCTCCGAGCCCGGCACGCCAGGAAAACCTGAGGACACTACTCGCCCCCCCAAGGTTGTGAACAGATCGCCTTCGGAAAAGCGGCACCAGACATAGCGAGCCGAACATGATATCCCCGAAGGCGGAACTCCCTGAAACTGGGAACCCCCGAACTGAGGGCTTGTTTCCCGAAGAGGCTCTGTCCGTACCAAAGGACGACCTCACCCAAGGACCTCGGGAGTACGGCAGGAGCATTTATGGAAGCATTTAAGAAAGCCTCTGACGCGTCCTTTCACAGACGTCACAAGCCGCCTCAAAAGGCACTCTGACACACGGACGCCATCAGAATCACATCATGGCCAATCTCAGCACATGGCTCAAGGCAACCTGCTACCAGCTATCTGTCTCCTACGTCCAGAAACTCAGGAACATCCGACCGAACACTTGTCGCGATCTGAACGGGCTAGGCACTCCTATAAACACCAGGAATTAATACTTGGCAGGAAGTTGGTTGGCAGAAATACGGCTCCCACACTCTGAGAAAATTACCAGGCGAGACTCCTCAGCCCTTTGTGCTATTTTCTCTGCCTTTCTCTCAGCCACCACTGACTTGGGCGTCAGAGGCTCCCCCCCCGGAAAAACACTTCGGGGGCCTCCTGACCCTTTGTTTCTGAGCTTTCAGGCACTCTCCTTTGGGCGATCCAATCCACCAGGCGTTCTTCCTCCCAGAAGTCTCTCCTCCAGTCATCATGACTCTGAACGATGAGGCCCCTGGCCATCAATCGCGATGATGGAATTTGATAACCATGATGATGGAATTCGATAATCCAATGAACAAGCTTGTTTGGAAAGATGGGTCTATAGTGAAGTTTCCACACGATGACCCTCTCCTGATTGTGGCAAGGATAGGAAGTTGGGATGTTAAGAGGGTGCTCATTGATGATGGGTCGAATGCTGACGTTTTGTTCTCCTATTTGTTGCCAAACTTGGGTATTTCCAAGGGTGATCTTAAACCCGTTGCCTCACCTACCTTTAGTGTCGGTCCCTCGGAACTCCTAGTACTCAAGTGGATTGATCTACCCCCTATGCTGAAGGAAGAACTTTGGGGTACCGAATTGCATCATCACGGTTATGAAATTCCTGACTCTCATGTTCAGCACAAAGGAGGGTGAGGTAGAAATATTCATCGATCAAGCCAAAGTAAGAAAAGGTTTTGTCGAAGCAAGACAGAGTGTGGTGAAAGTTCACATACAGACATTGGCAGAGAATAGTGAATTAGGTGAAGATGAGATAGAAAGTGAAAAAAATGATCTTGAAAAAATATAAGCAGAGGATGTCAAACTTGTCCTTGGTTGAAGTACCCGAGTGGGAAAAAAACTGGCCGAATGTGACAAGGAAAGTCTTGTATCTCTTCTATTAATTAACAAAGATCTGTTTGCTTACTCATTGAAGGATATGCCTGGGGTAAACCTGGGTATAATTTAGCACTTCCTTAAAGTATACTCGAAGGTGAAGCCTATTTGACAGAAAAAGCATAGCCTCTCGGTGCATAAGAACAATTTCATTAAAACCAAGGTTTAATGATTAATGGAGGCGGGCATAATAAGGGAGTTCAAGTACCCCAAATAACTTAGCAACGTTGTTGTTGCCACAAAGGAAGGGAGTGATAAACTTCAAATGTGCATCAACTTCCGAAATATAAACGATGCCTGCCCGAAACCAATTAGTAGACTCTACTACCAAATACAGTCTACTTATCTTCCTCAACGCTTTTAGCAGATACCACCAAATTTGTATGGATCTCTAAGATGAGGAAAAAACCTCTTTCATCACCGAAGTCGAAACTTATTGTTACATCAGAATGCCCTTTGACCTTAAAAAGACAGGAGCAACATACCAAAGGCTGATGAACAAGGTATTCTGCTCCCAAATTGGGAGAAATATGGAAGTATATGTCGATGATATGATAGTTAAGAGTAAACAACAAAGTAGTCATACCATAGACTTGGGGGAAACATTCCACCAACTTCAAAAATTTGGAATCCGTCTTAATCCCGAATGGTGTGTGTTTTGGGTGACTGCTAGCAAATTCCTCGGGTTTATGGTATTCGAAAGGGGTATCCATGCCAACCCAGAAAAGGTTAAGGCCCTAATCAAATTCCAAACTCTCACGACGACCAAGGATGTGCAAAGGCTTATGGGGCAAATCACGGCCCTTAGTAGATTCATTTCTAGAAATGGAGACCAGTGCCGACCATTCTTTAAAGTGCTCACCAAAGCAGCAAAAAATGAAGGAAAATTCAGTTCCAAGGAACACCCTTGGAACATAGAGTTGCAAAAGGCTTGGGATAAAGTGAAGGGCTACTTAACCTGTGTGCTGACACTTCAGCAACCACTGGAAGGAGAACCTCTCATCCTCTATCTCGCTATCATTCAAAAAGCAGTGAGTTTGGTACTAGTGAGGGAAGAGGGAGGAAAGCAATGGCCGGTGTACTATGTAAATGAGTCCCTGCATGGTGCTGAAGTTAGGCACCCTCTACTATAAAGGCCATCTATGCTTTAGTATAGGCAAGCAGGAGACTTTGGCCTTATTTTTAAGGGCATCGCATCAGAGTGTTAAGTAAGCTACCTTTCAGGGATGTCCTGAGGAAATTGGACCACTTGAGATGACTGTCAAAGTGGTGCATTGAACTCAGTGAGTTTAATATCACTTGTCAGTCAAGGAAGGCAATAAAGGCCCACGCATTGGCAGATTTTATTGCTGAGGTGCCTAGAACCGAAGGTACCCCAGAAAACCTCAGAGATGATGAACCTGAGTGGATGTTATTTGTCGATGGTGCCTTAGGATCTGAACAGCAGGGAATCAGAGAAATTCTCCATGGCCCCGAAGGTATAGAAGCTACAAAGGCCATCAAATTCAGTTTCAATGTCACCAACAATGTTGCTGAATATGAAGCTCTCATAGCAGGTTTGCGATTGGCAAAAAGAGTCGGTGTGAGAAATCTTAAGGCCCACAATGATTCTCAACTGGTGGTCTAGCAAATGACAAGGGACTACGGGGCAATATACCCAAACTTAGCAAAGTACCATGATCTCATAAAAAAGGCTTATCCAGGAGTTCGATAGGGTACAAAAAGAAAATGTACCCCGACGAGATAATATGAAAACAAATACTTTGGCCAAATCAAAAGAGTCCACCAAAGTACTAGATCAATCGAGCATAGCAATAGTGTCCATTGTAACCTTAGGTAGAGGATGGGAGGATCCTATCAAGAAATATCTCACAACTTCATAACTGCCCGAAGACCTTTTGGAAGCAGCGAAGGTGCGAAAGCTCTCAGGTACACACTTCTTGATTAGGGAGGAATTATATCGACAAAGCTACACCAATCCACTGTGAAGATGTATTGGTGAAGATGACATTGAAGCAGTTCTTATAGAAGTCCATGAAGGAGCCTGTGGGTCTCACATCAGGACTGATGCCCTTGCTGGGGTACTACTTCGGCAAGGATATTTTATGGCCTACTTTGAGGAAGGACGCAAGGCAGTTCGTTAAGAAATGTGATAAGTGCCAACAACATGTACCCATTTAGAGAGTACCCTCCAAGGTAATAACTTTGGCTAACTACCCTTGCTCCTTCACTATGTGGGGTATTGACCTCATTGGGCCTCTCCCAATGGCTCTAGGAGAAGTGAAGTTCTGTGCAGTTGCAGTGGATTATTTCACTAAATGGATCGAGCAGAGCCTTTGGCTACAATTTCAGCAAAGGACATACAGATATTCATCTGGAAGAACATCATATGTAGATTCGGTGTGCCGAGGGTGATAGTAACAAATAATGGTTCCCAGTTCATTGATAGAGGATTTCAGGAATTCATAACCGACCTCAGGATAAAATTGCACTTTGCCCTAATTGCCCACCCTTAAAGTAATGGACAAGTTGAAGTATCTAATAGGACAATAAAAGATGGTCTGAAAAATAGGTTGAAAGAGGCAAAGGGGAAATGGCTGGGGGAACTCCAGAGTTTGCTATGGAGTTACCGAACAACCCTTAGAAGAGCTACTGGAGAAACACCTTTCTCACTTGTCTTCGGCACTGAAGCCATGATCCTCATCAAAGTCATACAACCATATATCTAAATACAAGTTATTACTACTCTAAGAGCTCAAATACAGTGACAACATTTAATGTGACAATCTCCCAGGAGCTATGCATGTTCTGTAGGCCATCAGAACAATGCTCATTATGTTACCCAAGTGGCCCTTTTGGTCTTTATGCAAATATATGTATATTGGTCAAACCATAACACACATATTTACATTTATGCAGACTATGCCAGCTAAGAAGGAAAACACTAGCACAATTCTTAGTTTTGGTTTCCACACATTAGGCAATCTTGTTAAGTTCTAGTGACCAGCCACTATACCTGTAACTTCCACCAATAAATTGTATCATTCTAGCCATGTAACCCCTCATTTTATTTGTTCCATTATCAAGTAGAGACTTAGAGCAAACCAATAATTTTTTTTTTACATCAAAAGCCCACCTACGGACCAAGTTATGGATTTTTGAAGTTGGTTACCAAATTCTGACCAAATGAACAGTAACTTAGCCAATTTGGAATATCATATCTTTGGCTACAAGGCTCCAAATTTAGAAATTCCAAATTCTAGTTCAACGTATGTATGCGCTCTAGGTGTGGTCAAAATTTCATGTTGATATTCCTTCTACACAAGGAGTTATGGAGCTTTAAGTGCAGAAAGTCAAAATCTTGGTCACTTTATGACAATTTTGTCCATACAAAATTTCATAGGATTCATACACTTCATTTACAGGTGCAAAACTAACGTGGGTAGGTTATTACATGTCTTAAACACTTGGGAAATTCATTCCCCTAAATTTAGAGGCATTCCAAAACATTAAACATAATTTTCTTTGGAACAGCTAATAAGTTACAAAATGGACAGAATTGAACATTCAACCTCAAACATCACTTTATTGATTCATATGTCATCCATACACCATCCATAGTGTATTTACATGCACAGATGCATCATACGTATTTCCTAGCTTAGTTGGGTATGTACACTAGCTTCTTGGAGAGCCTTACAAGCATAATGCACTCCAGAAACTTCAAAAGACAGCTTCTGCGTAAGGCAGAATGTGCCAACACTAAAATTAGAAAACGTGCTCTAAAAATCATGAATCACTCCAGTTTAATACTAGACATATTCAAGTTCATGTACGTGAAATTTCACAGGAAAAATCAAACTAGAACTATTAGTTTGAATGTTCTCTTTCAGGTGTTCGTGAAAATGGACAGAAAAGGGAGTAAGCTCTTTGTAAATAACTTAGTAAGGGCTTTCAATGTATAGCCTTCCATAGCAACGTACCACCTGAAATCCAAAGTCATAAAAACATACAAAAACAACACATACACACAAACATGGCAACCATATGCACCAACAAACACGGCAACAAACACATGTAATGCTGGCAGCAATAACACATTAGGGTTAGCCCATAATCATTTAATGAAACAATAAAATATCACTTTAGTAACACTATGGCAGCCCTCCTCAAGCTTTTGGTTGGTCTTAGTAGTCTTTTAGGTCTTAGTTAGACTAACTTGGGCTCTAGAAACCCTTCTTTCTAGCCGCCATCTTTAGCATGGTAACACTAAGGCCGAAACCTTGCCATGCTTATTTCCCCTTAACCCATACTTGGTTCCTTGACCTTTTTACTCTCTTCCAAGCATGGTCTTAGCTTCATGGATATTTGAAAATACACTAAACAATCTACGAAACTTTATAAAACCCTTACCCTTTGCTATGAAATCTAAGAACCCAAATAGAACCAAAATTAGGTTTTCTTGCACTCTTTGATGTCTTCTTTGCTTTCTCTTGCTTCCTCTTATTTTCTTAAGGTATGGTGGCTATGGAGGATGATGGAAGAGGTTAAGGAAGAGGTCTTAGCTATTGGAGGCAAAAATTTAAGGAAAATGACAATAAAATGATGATTTTTCTTCATTTATACATCATTTTGACCAAGGTGGCCAACACTTGGACAGTTTATTTCCAGCCATTTTGGCTGGAAAAATGACAGATTTTGTTCTCTTTTAACCTTGTAAAAAAATCATTTTGACTTTCGGCAAAAATGTGGACACTTAAGCACCTTAGTTGGCATTATGCCATAATTGATCAACTTTGTCTTTTTAAGCATTTTGGTGCCCAACAAGATCCTTAATTCCATCCATGTCCTTTCCATAGCCATCTTTAGAAATTTGTGCAATTGAGTACCCAACTTTTGTAACCTTACTATTTAGTGCATACGTTACATGAAAATTAGGCGATGTGCCAATGCTTTCTTAAGGACCAAGCTATCATTGTTTTTGCCACTTAAGGGGGGTGTATATTGAATACTTTATAGTTCACAAATCATGCACTATGGTGAAAATTAAAGCATATAAGTTTAGTTCCTTATATTGTAATTTTCCATTTTGTGAAGGTGTAACACAAGTCTTTGACCAAGAAGGGAATAATCTTGGTCAAAGAGCCCAATTAGATATGATTCATGAACATACAAAAATGGCCAAATTTAGAAGAAATGCATGTCAGTAAAGAGTAGCCATTGCTGTGAACTCGCATGTCAAACCTAAAAGGATAAAAAAAGAGACCTTGTTCTCCAAAAGGCTGAACTAGAACCCCAAAGACTATCTCATGGAGTACTTTTGGCAAATTGGGAAGGACCTTGTTTGGTGATTGAGGAAGTTCAGCCAAGAAGCTATAAGCTCAAAAATGTAAAAGGAGAAGAGTTGAAGAACACATGGCAATTTGACTCTCTGAAAAAATTCTACACTTAGAATTTTCCAAAAGAGTTTAACTGAATATGGTTGCTTCCGAAAGTACATGAGTGATGGTGTACAAATATTGCTGAAGGTGGATGACCGAATATGGTTAATCTTGAAAGAACCTAAGCGTTTTCGTATGAACCAAGTTGTCCAAGTTTGTTTGACCGAATATGGATAATCGAATATGTTTGATTCTATTCTTAAACACTTAGAATGCTATCCATATTTCACCAAAGATAACTGGACAATAACTTCGGAAAAGACCAAGGTTGTTATTCCTTGGAAAAAAATTTTAAGGTAATATGCGACCAAAGGTCCTGATACCTACATTATCAAATATGGTAAACGCCGAAGGTTGTACCAAAGGTCATGCCCATCATGGACTTAGACAAATTTTTAGAAATAAAGTTCCATTAAGAAAGGTAGTACAAAAAAACACTACATCCTATGGGTTATTTTGCCCATCTTTGATGTCGTTGGTGTTTGTATCCTTGGTGTCAGCACCTTTGGTGTCATCCTCATCTTCATTACTTACATCTTCAGCCGAAGGTGGAGGGGCAGGAAGGTTGAGATATTCAATATTTGAACATGGCGAGGATGGTCCTTCAGGGATGTCAAGGGCTCACAGAAAAAAGATGTTGAGGTCAGGAAATTGCAAAAGAAGCTGATGGCAAGTGAGATAGAAGCCATATTGGAATGAGGACTTGGTTACCTCATTTGCCTTAGCTTTTTTAGCCTTAAGGTCCTCCAATTCCTTCTTCAGCTCCTCGACCTCCTTCTTTACCTTCTTTTTCTTCTTCTTCTTTTTTTTCTACTTCTTTAATTTCTCAATTTTGGCAAGGAATTCAGCGTTAAGCTCCAGTGACTTAGTAAAGTCAACTACTGCATCTTCTTTCTCCTTTTAAAGGGCCTCTCCCTCGAAGCTCAGCTTGACCACCTTTGCCTCGAGGTCAAATATTTTTGAAGAGCACTCATCAAGAAGCCTCATTTAGCTCTCCAACACTTCCTCATAAAGCTTGGCTAGGTCCTCCTTCGTGATCTCGTTGAGCACCCCGTATTTCACGCACGAGCTCGCAAAGAACTGCTTGGCTTGAGCCAAGTTCTCTTCTGACTGACTTCGGATGGCAGACTGTTTAGTTGCCCGAGCGCAAAAGTAGCCTTTATATGCTAGTAACTACAAGTGGAAAATACCTAATGTAACTACAACAAGGATTGAAGGCTTTGAGAAATCAAAATTTTTCTAAGTACTGGGTTTACCTGAGCAGCATGTTAGGTCCTCAAAGCTGCGACGATCTCCCGTTCAGGCAGTCCTCAATCAAGGTTTCAAAAGTGGCAGTGGTCATGATGCCTCTCACTATCTGAGGGACCATCTTCGGGCAATCTCCAAAAAATAAATCCATGTCCTCGGTGAAGGTCTAGAAGGGTTCCGTTGGGACCTTGTCCTTCGAAATCTTCGAGTCCCAAACGGTCCTCCTCTGAAGGTGGTGCATCATCCACTCCATTTGGGCCCTTTCCTCTGCAAAATCATGCCGAAGTTCCTTCATTACAATATCTCTTAGGCATTCATCTACAAACTCTAAAATACCAAAAAATCTAAAACTCATAGATTAATCGCTAAGAGACAAACCTGGTGCAAGTTTGGCACTTTCTTCATCAGACTCACTGATGTCAAGTACTTCAGCAAGGACCTCTTTCCCTTTAAGTGTTCACCTCTCCTGGGCCTCATTTACCAAAATCTCCCCCAATGAGGTCCCTAAGGTCTCGGCAGTGGCATTAGGACTTAGGCGGGTCAAAAAGATCGCTGGCCTCTGAGGGCAGGTCAGCACCCACGGGTGTTTGGTCCAGTGCCTCAGCCTGGCCTTCGGAGGGAGGGGATAGGGAGTCTTCCTTAGTTTTCATCGATTTCAGCACCGAAGACAGACCAGTTGGCCACTTTTTTCTCTTTGGAGCTTTCTTCTTCTATTCCTCTCTCTCGGCCTAGCTGAGAAACAAACTGTCACACCCCACACAGGCCCCAGCCCGTGAACTCTCAGTACCACCCCCCATCATCTAACTAAAAAGTTTACAAACCAGTGAGATTTCAAGTGTTATTAGGAGAAATCAATTCAACCAACTTTGTATTGTGACATTTAAGTCTTATTTTCTTAAGTTAATGGGCCTGGGAGGTGGCCTAGGAGGCTTTTAAAAGAGTTAAAGCAGTTACTTCCAATAGAAGCAAGACCCACTACCATTAACTTGCAATACAAGCAAGGCTGTAAAGGATAACTTACAATTCAAGCAAGGCAAACACTTTTGTAATTAAGTGTCTAGGATGTGTGCTAGTCAAGTGTGTTACTTAGTATATGGCAACCAAGAAGCCCAAGATTCCACAAGGTTTGAAAATCATAGTTTGGATGCAAATGAGCATTTAGCCATAAATAACGCATAAGAGGTTCACAACATGAAACACATCCAACATTCACATAAACATGCCATAAATTGGCCCACAAGCATTCATCATGTACATAGCCAGAGCCAACCACAACCAAGCACAACTTGGTAAACAAAATACTTCAAGTACAACAAAACCTAAGGGCACCCGAGACCACATACATGTACACAAAAGAGTAGTCTATAAGGGTACACCTAATTTGGCCATGCCAATACTAACGCATAGTCACGCCCGCCAAGTCATGCTTCCAACCCATGGAACCTACTCTCCAAAGAGCACTTTGAGTCTACCATAGAGCAGGACACACTAACAGCACAAGACCTATAGCCATGTTCATTGTCATGAATGTGAAAACCACTAGCAGAGCAATAGTCCACACATCCATAGCTGCCCACCTAGTCAGTCCCACAACTACTCAAGCCTGCAAAACTTAGAGCATGAGTTTCGGCCAAACACTAACTACATAGGACTTATGAATGTATAACCATAATCATAAGCCAAGCACTCATTGGCACTTACCTTGGACTCCAAGGTAGCTAGTACTCAAGCAAAATCCACACAACCTCAACTACTCAAGTTGAATGTCTTTTCCTGAAACACAAATGTATGGGCAATAAGTAACAATTACTCAGTAAGGTTCACTACCATAACAACTCGTTTATGAGTTTATTTAGTTAAGCCGAGTATCAAACTCAAGCCTTAACCTCATCAAGCTTATAATGTCCTGCGAAAGAAAACGTAGAAACACCAATACACCTGCAATATACAAAATACAATGACAATCGAGGCATATAAGTGTGAACATAAATGTAATGGGTTAGCAAGCACAATGAAATCACTCAAGCACACAAGGTACACACTCACACACCACAATGTTCATTCGGCCGAAGCCCTAGCATGTGCCCTTATGCATCGTTGCACACAATTCTTCGTAATTTAATCCACCATCCACTAGAGCTCCGAAACTTCTAGCAAGTTGGCCTCACTCACTAGAGTTTCTAGCACATGCCATTACTTGATTAGCTAACCAATTCTCATAAAACCGAATCACCTCAATATGCCCATCACGTAACTAAGGTCATTTAGCACATTCTAACTATCACTTAGCCACCCTACTACTTGAATCATGGTACATTACCAAGCAAACAAGTAGCCATGAACCCTACCTTTCCAAACAAAGCTTGAGTCTCCTCGGTTAATGCTTGAACATCCAAGTTCAACTTCAACTTCCAAACTGAGATTGCCTAACATAAATTGTTCATTAATTAGCCACAAAAATTACTTGCTCTTGGAATCTTTACCAAGTAAACAAGTAAATTTGTGAATTCTTAGCTCAAATACAAAGCTCAAGCTTTTGGTTGTAATTAAGCATCCAAAACTGAGACCACTCTTCCCAACTAAGGTTGCCTAGCACAATGACCTTCACTTAGGCATCAATACCACTTGATCATGGAAAATTACCAAGGAAACAAGTGAATTTATGAACCTTTACCTCAAAACACAACCTGAATGTCTCGGTTTTCACTTGGACTTTCAAGGACCGAACTTGATTCATCAATGGCAGCGCCCCCAATAGTCGAAACCATGAAATCAAAGCTTGATTCTTCACTCAAGCTTCACTTCAACACCAAATCGGCATGGAATCGGTAGCCAACACTACCCAACTCTCAAGCAGACAACTAAACCTGGTTATGCCAAAACCAAACCCCAAATGATGGCTAAACATGACTGGAGGCATGAATTAACCGGTTGCATGCCAAATGGCACTAAAAATGGTCGAACTCCCTTCTTGGTCATCACTAAAACTTGCATGGTGCCATTAAGTCCTCAAGACCTCATAGTCTCATTTAAATCACTTGGTTAGAAGTTCATAATGGCCACTTAACTTTATCTCTTTCCGTTGACAACGTAGTCATTATTTCATGTGCACATTGAACTCGAGACTTCTCGGTTTTGCACACCTATCACTTTTCATAATTTCATTCAAGCCCTTTACCTTTATTTCCTTGCCACAAATCTCATGGTTCTTTTTCCTTGTGCATTTGGAACCTGAAAGTTATTTGACTAGCACAAACACCATCTTATGTGCTATATTTCATCTGAATGGCAAAATTTCTCCCGAGTGAATAATTAATTTCACCTGAATGGGCAGCTTTCACTTGAATGAACCTGGTTTGCACATATACTCTTGTTTACCTTTCTAATTAAGTTCCTCAAGTTTGTTTTACATTTTCCTTGCATTCTTGGCCTAAGCCAAGCATTGAGGAATGGTCCTAACAAGTCCTGCCTCCTTAAAGAATTTGGTCCTCCAAATTCTTCACCAAACTAGGGTATAGCTGAGGGTACTTGTTGGCAATTTCCTGTTCCACTTCCCAGGTTGCCTCTTCCGGAGTGTGGTTACTCCACTGAACTTTAATCATAGATATCCACCTACTTCTCAGTTTCCTAGTATCTCTAGCTAGGAATTGAGTAGGTACTTGCTCATAAGAAAGGTTTCGTGCCATAGATACACTAGTAGGCAACTCTATCTGCTTAGAACTTCGAACATATTTCTTGAGTAGGCTTACATGGAATACATCATGTATGTTACCAAGCTCTGGTGGCAAATGCAACTGATAAGCCACATTTCCAACTTTGGCCAATATTTGATATGGCCCAATTTATCTGGGTGCCAGCTTTCCCTTCTTCCCAAATCTTATAACTCATTTCATAGGAGAAACCTTAAGCCACACCCAATCTCCTTCTTGAAATTCCAGGTCTCTTCTCTTTTTAAGTTGGCATAGGATTGCTGCCTATCATTTGCAACCTTGATCCTAGCTTGGATCAGTTTTATTTTCTCTATAGTCTCTTTAATAATGTCTAGCCCTAACTCCAATTTATCTTCAGGCCAGTGCCAACAATAAGGAGTAATACATCTCCTTCCATGTAAAGCATCATATGGAGCCATTACTATCACTGAATGATAGCCATTGTTGTGGGAGAATTCTACTAGTGCAAGATGTACATCCCACTCACCCTGGAAGTCAATTACACAACACCTCAACATGTCTTCCAAAGTCTGTATAGTTCTTTCTGTCTGTCCATCCATTTGTGGATGGTAAGCAGAACTAAACTTGAGCTTAGTGCCCAATGCCTGGTGTAGGGATTTCCCCTTATCTGACACTATGTCATCAGGCACTCCATGCAGTCTCACTATTTCTCTTATATAGAGTTATGCTAGTTTATCCAAAGAATCGGTGAGATTCATGGTGAGGAAGTGAGCTGCCTTGGTCAGTCTATCTACAATGACCTATATGGCATTCGGCTTCCTTCTAGTTAGTGGCATTCCCACCACAAAATCCATTGATATGGATCCCCATTTTCTCTCAGGTATGGGCAAGCTTTGCAGCTTCCTTCCTGGTTTCTGGTGCTCAACTTTTACTTGTTGGCACGCTTCACAACTAGCCACATGGGTAATAATGTCCTTCTTCATGTATGGCCACCAAAAATATACTCTAAGAGTGTGATACATCTTTGTGGCCCCTGGATGCATGCTGAAGTTACTAGAGTGAGCCTCTTCCAGAATTTGAATCCTCAGGTTGTCCATTTCAGGCACATATAACCTATTTTGGAAGTATAGCATCCCTTATTTAAAGGAAGAACCTTGGTACAACTCTCCCTTTTTCTGCCCAGATATTAGTCCCATATTCTCATCACCAGCTTGAGCTTCCCTGATAAGCTCTTTCCATTCTGGTGTAATGGTGAGTACATTCAGTTGCTCACTTTCCTTATTTAGCCACTGACTTGCCAAGCAAGTAAGGCTCAGGCTCTCGGCTTTATGCTTATTTTCACCACCCTTGAGCACTCCAGTATAGTTCCTGCTTAGGGCATCAGCCATTACATTGGCTTTCCCGGTTGTGTATTCAATTACACAGTCAAAGTCTTTCAAATACTCCAACCACATTCTTTGTCTCATAGTCAAGTCCTTTTGGGTGAATATGTACTTGAGACTTTTGTGGTCTGTAAAAACATGAAATTTATTACCAAGCAGATAGTGTCTCCACTGCTTAAGGGCAAAGACCACTACTGCTAATTCCAGGTCATGTACTGGATACTTCTTCTCATGTGGTCTTAGTTGTATGGACCTAAAAGCAATAGCTTGTTTCTCTTACATCAGGACACATCCTAGTCCTATATAAGATGCATCAGTGTACACTTCATAATCCTTTTCAGGATTTGGTAAAATCAGTACAGGAGCTGTTGTCAGTTTCCTTTTAAGCTCCTGGAAACTCTCCTTACATTTAGGTTCCCAGATAAATTTCTAGTTCTTTCTAATCAATTGGGTCATGGGTGCTGCTATCACAGAGAATTTTGGTACCAATGTCCTGTAATAGCCAGCCAACCCCAAGAAACTCCTGACTTCCCTCACATTTTGGGGCTGTTTCCAATCTAGGATTGACCTTACCTTTTCAGGATCCACGGCCAAACCTTGATCACTTATTGCATGTCCCAAAAACCTAATCTCTTGAGTCCAAAACTTACATTTACTTAGTTTCCCATAAATCTTGTTTTCTTGGAGCAAGCCAAGCACTATTTTTAGGTGTTCTCTATGAGTTTCCTAATCTTTTGAGTACACCAAAATATCATCAATGAATACTACCACAAAGTGATCTACTGTTGGTTTCGGGAGCCAAACAGCGCAGCGGAATTTAACCGAAACCCTCCAGGATCCAAGTGAAACGGGGTAAACCGGGTGTTCGAAAATTTCAAACCTAATTTTCGGTTGAGATCTCTCACTCAACTGTAGAGTCGAATCACAAAACCTGAACAGTTGACGTGTTCAGGCTCTCTATGGTATCCACACGAGCCTCTCGGGATCACCACGCTTCCACCACGTCCCGGCAGATGCGTTTCTCTTGCGCACGCAGTGCTAGCTTGCGTCCTCCAAGGAATTGCAAGAGAAGAGTGTGGCTGTCCTTTTGGGAGGCTAGGGCAAGGAGACCTACGAATTTCTCACTTAAAAGTTGTATTTATAGTGAGACTCAACTTCCAGGCCTAATGGGTTTCAAAGCCCTAATCCAATTACGCTTTAATTTTGGACTTAATAATGGCTCAACTATTGGGCCCATTATTAATACGAAATTATTGTGAAACCAAAACCCAAAATATTAGCCCATGCACTCTAATGATCCAAATAACTCTATTTGTGTGATGCAATAGGCTCTTACCACGTTGGCAATGATCATAAATCACATTTATGATCATAAGCAATGAGCGGTGTCTAGCAACACATCAATGCTACCCAAGTGACAAGATTGTCGATGATTCGACTAAACCTTTATGATCATCACCGATATATGCCATTTTCCCTTTGTCTAAGATATCAAGACTAAGCACGAGACATGGAATGTGTCACTCTCGTATAGCCCAATCTTTGGTTTCTTGATTACCGAGTAGACCAACCTAAACTGGTGACATTGATATTGTATATCAACTCATCCGTGCATGGCCATGCATTTTTCTAAGTCTTACTCTATCAAGGGGCCCGAAGATATCACTCCCGTTACATAGGAGGGACAAATGCCATCTTGGTCATACAATCCCTCCACATGATATGTGACATACCCAATGACCTCCTTCAAGTTCACTTAGTTACGAGCAACAAAGGAAAGTATCAAAGTATGTGACTCACATGTAGGGAACCTTGATGATCTTAGGTCGAAGGACTACATATACCATGATCACTATGAGAATCACTTATGACACTCATATAACGATCCATGAAGTGTTCCCATGGTGGGTCGGTCCAGTACACAAGTTCTCCAACTTGTACCCATATGTAGACTAGATATCTCATATTAGTCTCCACATATGCTAGTCATTATGTATTATTGCAACCCGCTCCACAATAATACTAGACTAGGGACGTTTAAGAATATCATTATTCTAGGGTTACAATTATGCTTATTACGTTACGCAGAAACAAAACAACAAACATAATTGCTGGATTAATGCCTCAATAAAATATCATGACTCAATGTGCAAAAATACAATCATCTCATGATTGGCTTTTTGGGCACAATACTAACATCTAGGTGTGGTCTGAACACCTTTTGCATTAGGTCTATAAAGAATGCAGGTGCATTAGTAAGTCCAAATGGCATTACTGTATACTCAAAATGTCTATACCTAGTCCTCAAAGCAGTCTTTAGTATGTCTTCCACCCTAACCCTTAACTAGAAATATCCAGACCTCAGATCTATTTTAGAGAACACCCTTGCTCATTTCAATTGATCAAAATAGATCTTCTATCCTTGGGAGGAGGTATTTGTTCTTTATTGTTAATGCATTCAATTTTCTATAATCAATACAGAGTTTAAGGGTTCCATCCTTTTTCTTTACAAACAACACAGGTGCTCCCCAAGGAGAGGGTCTGATGAACCCTTTCTCAAGCAGTTCATCTAACTGCTTTCTCAGCTCTACCATTTCAGGTAAGGCCATCCTATACGGAGCAGTGGACACTAGTGCTGCTCCTGGTGCCAGTTTAATCTCAAACTAAAACTCCCTCATGGGTGGCAATCCAGGTAAGTCTGTAGGAAAGACCCCTGGATAATCTTGAGCTATAGGTATCTGCCTAGGTTCATTTGATGCTTCCTGGTCATCAAGTTCCAGGCGTTCATGTTCATTTTCTAGAGTCACTATTCAACACTTCTAGTTGATAATCCATAGCTAACTCTAGTGACTTATCTAAGTCATATGGTATACAACCAGGCATTATCAATTGTCTAGCATGACAATCAATAACTACTTTATTCTCTCCTAACCAGTTCATGTCTAGAATCACATCATAATCATGTGTTTAGCACTATGAGATATGTTCTCAGTTTCAGCTTGTCTATTTGGATTTCATAGTTTTCAACCATGTGGTATGTGAATAAAACTTCATTGCCAGCTGTTTTTACCAAGTACATGTTGGTCATATACTTTACTTCTAGATTCATGATCTTAACCAAGCAATTAGAAATAACAGACAATGAAGCTCCAGTATCAAACAATGCAGATACTAACTGGCTATTAAGGTAGATAGTACCTTTTAAGGCCCTCCTGCTAGTCCTTTTGTGACTAGTCTCCTTAGCTGTAGCAGTCTTGGCCTTAGGTGTCTCCAGGACCTTTCTGGATGACTCCAGCTAAAACACCCTACCTGGAGGTACACCGGGCCTTCTTTGTTCCTGAGGTGCCCTTGGGGCTAGCCTTCCTCCTTAGGCTGGCACCTGGATCCTCATTTGGGGCATAAGGATTTGTCTTCTTGGTCCTCTGGGATTAAAACTTCCCAGCAACATTCTATTGTCATCACCACATTTTGGGCAGTCTCTGACCTAGTGACCTGGTGCCCTACACCTATGGCATCGAGTAGCAGCTTTAAAACATGGCTTATTGCCATGAAATTTCCCACATGTGTGGCACTGGGGACCATATTGCTGTGGTCCTTTCTCCTTTTTGCTTCTTGTCCTTCCCTCAGTTGTGTTTGCGTCCTCTCTCGGCCTCTTCTATGAAGGCCCATTTTGAGTCCCACTGCCACTGCCAGGCCCACTCCTGGCTTGTTCCTTAAATTCCTACTCCAATGCGAGGGCACTCTGCACAACAGAATAGTAGTCCCTAGCTCCTACTGCGCTGAGGATTTGCCTCAACTCAGGCCTCAATCCTCTGATGAACCTCTTTGTTCTCAACTCCTCTTACCCATCATACTGAGGGGCATATCTGATCAGGCTATTAAACATTTGCTCATACTCCAGAACACTGAGGTCCCCCTGTTCCAACTTGATAGCCAAACGCTATCGCCTCTATCTGGCCGAACTCCCTACCACAAGAATGGCCAGAAGAAGCTGGCGCTACCCGAGAAAAGGTGTGATCATGCACCTCGGGAGATAGCCGAAGAGCTCCGAGCCCGGCACGCCAGGAAAACCCGAGGACATTACTGCCCCCCAAGGTTGTGAACAGATCGGCTTCGGAAAAGCGGCACCAGACATAGCGAGCCGAACATGATATCCCCGAAGGCGGAACTCCCTGAAACTGGGAACCCCCGAACTGAGGGCTTGTTTCCCGAAGAGGCTCTGTCCAAAGGACGACCTCACCCAGGGACCTTGGGAGTACGGCAGGAGCATTTATGGAAGCATTTAAGGAAGCCTCTGACACGTCTTTTCACAGACGTCACAAGCCGCCTCAAAAGGCGCTCTGACACACGGACGCCATCAAAATCACATCATGGCCCATCTCAGCACATGGCTCAAGGCAACCTGCTACCAGCTATCTGTCTCCTACGCCTAGAAATTCAGGAACATCCGACCGAACACGAGTCGCGATCTGAACGGGCTAGGCATTCCTATAAATACCAGGAATTAATACTTGGCAGGAGGTTGGTTGGCAAAACACTGCTCCCACGCTCTGAGAAAATTACCAGGCAAGACTCTTCAGCCCTGTGTGCTATTACCTTTGCCTTTTTCTCAGCCAACCACTGACTTGCGCGTCGGAGGCTCCCCCCCCGGAAAAACACTCCGGGGGCCTCCTAACCCTTTGTTTCTGGACTTTCAGGCACACTCCCTTGGGCGATCCATCCTCCAGGCGTTCTTCCTCCCAGAAGTCTCTCCACCAGTCACCATGACTATAAACGATGAGGCCCCTAGCCATCATTTGGCGCCGTCTGTGGGAACCCGCTCTGAGATCGCCGTCGTTAAGACTCGGCGTTCTAAGGACAAGGGACTCCCGAGGTCCCCGTCTGCGCCTGAGATACAACCGGTTGCTAAGCAAACACTCCCAGGGACTTCTGCGCCCGAGGAAGACCGCCCTCTGGTAGTCACCATGAGTTTCTTGAGGGACTTTCAGCGTTCGGTCGTGTCTGAAGTGACACAGCAGATCGACCGAAGGTGGCCGCAGCAAGCACAGGCCCAGAGACCTCCCTCACCAGGACGCCCTCGGGAGAAAAGCCCAAAGTCTACTCATTGCAGTTTGGGAAGCGGAGATCCGCGCGAAGAATCGTCCACAGAAAATACTCCCCTCGGGAAACAGCCTGTGGGGCAGAAGAGGTCTGAGCGACCGAGGGTCTTGCAGCAAAGAAGTTCGCTGCCTGAGGCGAGGTCCCTGTCCCCTCAGTGCCGAACTCGCTCCCCGAAGAGGCATCGGAAATCTCTCTTCCCTGAAGTAGGGCCTAGTGCCACAGTGCTTATGGAGAGGATACTAGCACGGCTAGATAGGGTGGAGAAACAAATGGCCAGAAAACCCGTTTGGGCCAGACTCTCGGGGACCTTCTGCGAAGATGACTCCCCATTCACTCAGGCCGTTGTTGAGGCAGCCATGCCAGGTGACTTCAGAGTACCTCGCCTGGAGATTTATGATGGCCGTACTGATCCACAGGCCCATCTGACGAAGTACAGACGCAGCATGATAATGCACGGTGCTGATGACGCTACCATGTGCAAATGCTTCGAAGTCACCCTCACGGGGCCAGCAACTGCGTGGTACAATTCATTGCCTCCAGGGACCATCACTGAGTTCCAGGAGTTGTCCACGGCCTTCACGCAGCAATTCATTGGGAGCAGGCCTACGGCGAAGATGCCTGTCCAGATGTTCGACATAGAGCAGAGAAACGGAGAAACCATCCGAGACTATGTCGAAAGATTCAACAGGGAAGCTCTGAGCGTCCCAGACTTCCGGCCCGAAATCCGCATTCTTGCCATGACACGGGGCCTTCGGCGGGACTCACAGCTGTTCTACGAGTTCTCAAAGGACCCCACGGACACCCTCGGAGAATTTTACCGAAGGGCCGAACAGCACATGACAGCCGAGGTGCTGAGAATGGCTGGGCCAAAGTCAGACAACCACCGCGCCGAAGGGTCCAATCAGCAAGCCCGTAATCCTACCGAACAGGCAGGACGATTTCAGAGGATGTGGGGAAGGAAGCCTCAATGTTTCACGCCCCTGAGCACCACATGGACCAACATCCTCATGGCGCTGGAAAGGCAAGGGACGCAGATTCGGCGGCCAAGGGCCATGACCGCCGATAATAAGAAGAATGCAAAGAGGTTCTGTCAGTTTCATCGCGACCACGGTCATGACACCGAAGACTGCTTCCAGCTGAAGAAGTACATAGAGTCGCTGATAAAACAGGGCCAACTTTGCAAATACCTGTGGATGCCCTCCCCAAAAGGTAGAAAAAAGGAGGAAGGAATGGCCGAAGATGAGGACTATGACTCCGACAGGCGGAGAAACCGAAGTCCAAAAAGGCGCCGTCCACCTCCGGCAGGGGTTATACAAACAATCACCACGGGGCTCCCATCCTCGGAAAGAAAGCGGAAAGCCAGAGAGATTGCGGTCATGGAATATCAAAGACCAGCGAAGAAACTGGCCCGCAAAGATGGATCCACCGTCGTCTTCCCCCACGACGATCCGCTGCTGATAACGGCGAGGATAGGGAACTGGGACGTCAAAAGGGTGCTACTTGATGATGGATCAAATGCTGACGTCCTATTCTCGCACTTACTGCCGAACTTGGGCATCTCCAGCAGCGAGCTTAAGCCTGTCACCATGCCCACCTTCGGCGTTGGGCCATCCGAACTACCCATCCTCGGATGGATCGACCTCCCACTGATGATGAAAGGGACTTCGGTAGGTGGAGCAGCTGAGTTGTACGCCTCCACAATGGCGAGGTTCATCGTCATGGACGTCCAGTCCTCGTACAACGCCATCCTTGGAAGGCAGACACAGGGAAACCTGCACATTCGCCCTGATGTGAAGTACTTGACTGTCACATTCGCCACCAAGGATGGAGATGCAGAGATCTTCATAGACCAGGCCGAGGTGAGAAAGGTGTTTGTGAAAGCACGAAAGGCTCTGGCAAACAACTCTACACAAGCGGTGGAGGCAAAGGCGCAGGAGAAAGGCAAAGGAGAAGATCCCGCAAAGGCAGAAACGGAAGCAGTAGATCTTGTCCCAGGACAATCTACCCGAATAGGGAAGAGCTTGGCCGAAGGTGACAAGGAAAAACTTGTATCCTTTCTGCTGGAAAATAAAGATCTGTTTGCCTACTCGCCAGAAGATATGCCGGGGGTAAACCCTGGCATAATACAGCACAGCCTCAAAGTAAGCCCGGAAGCAAGGCCTGTCCGGCAAAAGGAACGAAGCATCTCAGCCCATAAGGGCAACTTTGTCAAAACCGAAGTCCAGCGGCTGTTGGAAGCCAAAGTTATCAGGGAAGTGAAGTACCCCGAATGGTTAAGCAACGTGGTCATCGCCACAAAAGAAGGTAGCAGCAAACTCCGGATGTGCATCGATTTCAGAAATTTGAACGATGCTTGCCCGAAAAACTCATACCCTCTGCCGCCAATAGATCAGCTGGTAGATTCAACTGCGGAATATGGGCTCCTAAGTTTCCTAGACGCCTTCAGTGGCTACCATCAAATAAGCATGGACCCCGAAGATGAAGAAAAAAACTGCCTTCATCACCGAGGGAGGAACATACTGCTATATCAGGATGCCCTTCGGGCTCAAGAATGCAGGAGCCACCTACCAAAGGTTGATGAACAAGGTCTTTAAGGACCAAATGGGAAGAAACATGGAGGTATATGTTGATGATATGGTAGTCAAGAGCAAGCTGCCTGGCTACCACGTTGCAGATTTAGAGGAAACCTTCCAAAAGCTCAGAGCCTTTGGGATTCGGCTCATTCTGAAAAGTGCATCTTTGGAGTAACCTCGGGAAATTTCCTTGGGTACATGGTATCCGAAAGAGGCATTGACACTAACCCCGAGAAGATTAAGGCTCTGCTTGAATTCTGAACTCCTGCCACGGTCAAAGACGTGCAAAGGCTCACCGGAAGAATAACCTCCCTAACCAGGTTTATTTCTAGGTACGGAGATCGGTGCCGACCTTTCTTCAAAGTCCTAACAAAGGCAGCAAAAAGGGAAGGCGACCTCAGAAGGAATGATCATCCTTGGGATGAAGATTGCCAAAAGGCCTGGGAAGAACTCAAAGTCTACCTGGCCAGCCTGCCGACTCTACGACAACCTCGGGAGGGAGAGCCACTCGTATTGTACCTCGCTGTCACGGAGAAAGCTGTAAGCTCGGTCCTCGTGAAAGAAGAAGGCCCAAAGCAATGGCCAGTCTATTACGTCAGCAAGTCCCTGCATGGCGCCGAAATCAGTTACCCTTTGCTTCAAAAAGCTATATACGCCTTGGTGCTTGCAGGAAGAAGGCTGCAACTGTACTTTCAGGCTCACCCCATCATCGTCCGAAGTAGTCTACCACTACGGGATGTTATGAAGAAAGTTGATCATTCGGGAAGGCTCTCCAAGTGGTGCATAGAGCTTGGCGAGCACGAAATCATATATGAGCCTCGGAAGGCCATAAAGGCCCAAGCACTGGCAGATTTTATCGCCGAAATACCCACCACTGAGGACAGCCACCAAGATCCGAACGAGGGTGAGCCATAATGGACCTTGCATGTTGACGGAGCCTCGGGTTCCGAACACCAGGGAGCTGGAATAGTCATCAGAGGACTCGAAGGCCTGGAGGTAATGAAGGCTATCAAGTTCAGCTTCAGCGTCACAAACAATGTGGCTGAGTATGAAGCCCTCATAGCGGGATTACGCTTGGCCAGAAGGATTGGCGTGAGAAACTTAAAAGCTCACAGCGATTCCCAGCTGGTAGTTCGGCAGACGGCAGGAGATTATGGGGCGAAGGACCCAATCTTGGCAAAATACCACGAGCTGGTAGCAAAGCTCATCCAAGAGTTTGACGCCGTACGGATCGAAAATGTACCTCGGCGGAATAACACTGAGGCAGATTGCTTGGCGAAGTCGAAAACATACACCGAGGTGCTAGACCATCCGAGCATCTCAGTGCTGAGCATAGCGACCTCGGGAAAAGGATGGAAAGATCCCATAAAGAGATACCTCGCAGAAAATATGCTCCCCGAAGACCCCGGCGACGCTGCGAGACTGCGAAGACGCTCCGGCCGATTCTTCCTGATTGGTGAAGAGTTATACCGGCAGGGATATGCAAACCCGCTGCAGAGATGCGTGGCTGAAGAGGATACTGAAATGATCCTTGAAGAGGTCCACGAAGGCATGTGTGGCTCACATATCGGAACTGATGCCCTTGCAGCGGTGATACTTCACCAAGGATACTTCTGGCCTACCCTGAGAAAGGACGCAAGACAGTTCGTCCGGAAATGTGGTAGCTGCCAGAGACACGCGAACATCCAGAGGGCACCCTCGGAAACGGTAAGTTCGGCTGACTATCCTTGGCCGTTCGCAGTCTGGGGTATAGACTTGGCCGTTATTGGGCCTTATTGGGCCACTCCCCACAGCACCCGGAGGCGTGAAATTCTGCGTTGTAGCAGTGGACTATTTCTCTAAATGGGTCGAGGCAGAACCGCTGGCAACTATCTCGGCAAAAGAAGTGCAGAAGTTCGTATGGAAGAACATTGTATGCAGATTTGGCATACCGAGGGTACTAGTAGCTGATAATGGATCCCAATTCATAGACAAAGGATTCCAGGAATTTATCAGCGACCTCGGAATAAAGATGCACTTCGCCCCAGTAGCTCACCCCCAAAGTAACGGGCAGGTGGAAGTATCGAACAGGACCATAAAAGATGGCCTGAAAAAGAGACTGGGAGAAGCAAAAGGGAAATGGCCAGGAGAACTCCAAAGCGTATTGTGGAGCTACCGAACGACGCCCCGAAGGGCCACAGGGGAAACTCCCTTTTCACTAGTCTTCGGGACAGAGGCCATTATCCCAGTCGAGATAGTCAGACCATCAATACGGGTGCAAATATTTGATGAAGGTGGAAACGACCTCGGCCTCAGAACCAAGCTCGACCTCGTCGGCGAACACAGAGAAATAGCCGAGCTGAGAAGAAAAGCTTTTCAGCAAAGAGTGGCCGCGGCTGTAAACTTACGGGCCAGGCCAAAAGAAATCAAGAAGGGAGACCTCGTTCTCCGAAAGGCTGACTTTGCACCCCGAAGGCCGTCCCACGGAGTACTTCGCGCAAACTGGGAAGGACCTTATCTGGTTCTCGCCGAAGTACGAAAAGGCGTGTACAAACTTGGCGACGCCGAAGGCGTAGAATTGAAAAATACTTGGCACTCAGACGCCTTGAAAAAATTCTACGCCTAAGATGAAGCGGAGGAATTGTAAGTACAGAATGCTCTTAAGGAAAGTTCTTAAGTATCCAAAATTGTGCAAAGCAGAATTCCGCGAAGATGCTCGCCGTAATAAAGCGCAGATTGACCTTCCAGAGTCCCTTGAGCCATCACGCTCGGGAAAAGATGGAGAAATCTCGCAGAGGCAGTTTTCCGAAGTCCCTTGAGCCATCATGCTCGGGAAAGATGGGAAACAAGAACGTCGCAGAAGTACTCGCCGAAATAAGCGCAGAGACAGTTTTCCGAAGTCCCTTGAGCCATCACGCTCGGGAAAAATGGAAAACAACTCTCGAAAGATTTCCTAAGTCTCTTGAGCAAACATGCTCGGGACAAAAGGAAAAGAAGGAAAATTTTTTGACTAAGGAATTTCCGAAGTCCCTCGAGCGAACGTGTTCGGGACAAAATGGAAATGCAAAAGCCTGCAAAAAGACTTAGTCAAATTTTTCAGACTTTCCAAAAAGCCTCTGGAGCGAACAGGCTCGGCCAAGGGAAGGTAAAAGAGTTTCTTTGATTGCAGGTTTTCCGAAGTCTCTTGAGCAAATGCGTTCGGGGCAATGAAAATAAAGAAACTTGAAGAAACACTTAGCCAAAAAAGTCTTCATTAAGGAGTAAGCTGCTTTACAATAAAGAAGTGCCCGAAGAAGGAATACAAAATAGAAGGGAAGGAAAAGGGGCCCTAAAATAGCCTAAGGGTTCGCGGCGTCCCGAGAGCCACTCGCTTGCCCGCCCTTTTCCACCACCTTTGGCGCTGGAATTGAAGGAGGAAGGTTCAAATGTTCGACCTTGGACCATTCCCACCGAGGTCCCCCAGGAATGTTTAGAGCCTCTAGAAAAGAGAGGTCCAGATCTGGGAACCTCTGGAGGACTTGGTGCCGAGCAAGGCAGAAGCCGTCCTGAAAGGCGACCTTGGCCATTTGATCAGACTTGTTCTTCTCAAGCTCGAGGTCGTCAAGCTCGTCCTTCAGATCCGCGATCTCCTCTTCCAGCGCCTTTATCTGCTCCTTTCCCTTCGGATCCTTCTTCAAGGACACGACCTCGGCTGCAAGGATGTTTTTCTCAGCTGTCAGCGCCAGTATGATCTTGTCAGATTCTGACTTATCCTTTAGAAGCTCCTCGTTGGCGGCCAGCATTCCATTTATCTGCTCGCCGAGGTCAGCAATCTTCTGGGAGGAGTCCTTCTCAAGTTCTTCTTTCTCCTTCCGGAACTCCTCCCGAAGGGCAGCAACTTTCTCCTTCGCAGCATCCGCTAGCTGCTGGTTTTTGGCGATCAACTCCAGGCGTGTGGCCTTCGCCTTTTCTAAAGTATCTAAGGCCGTAGTTCGGAACACAGCCTCCCTGGCCACCCGAACTCGGAGGTAGCCAGCATACCCCAGCAGCTGCGAAGAAGATAAACGCAAGGTCAGTAAGAGCCAAACACTTAGGAAAAAATTGAAGGAAATAGGTCTGAAGAGTATACCTGAGCAGCATGCTCGGTAACTTTCACGGCGAGATCGTTGTCCTCCGGATAGGTCGCCACAATAGCCTTGAAGGAGGCCTCAGTAAGCACCCCCTTCGAAATTTCCTTCGCCATTTGAGGACAGTCCTCGGAGTACAAATTCATGTCCTCCGTGAACGTCCAGAAAGGCTCCTTTGGTATCTTCCCTTGCGGGATTTTGGCGTCCCGAAGAGCTCGCTTCCGAGCATGTTCGGCCGCCCAGTCAGGGGTAGTCAACTCCCCTGCATGGTAAGAATGAGAAGGAGATTAAAGACAAAGAAGGCAATCCAGAAAAAACAAAGGAAGTACACTTTGTCTGGAAACAAACCTGGTGGAACCTCGACAACGACGTCCTCGGAGTCCTCGGCCTCCTCGGTCGAAATGCCCTTGCCCTTCCGCCTGCGCCGCTCCTCGGCAGAAGGTACTTCTACCACTACATCAAGGAGGGCCTGCGACGCAGTAGGACTTTGGGGAGGGACGTCGGTTGGAGGGACGTCGGCGGAAGCAGGGACCTCGGCCGAATCATCAGGCGGCAAAGTGACAGCAACCTCGGCGTCCTCGTTTCCCTCCCCAATACTTTCCAAAGGGGAGGAAAGAACAGTCTTCTTCGCCCGTTTAGCCGAGGGACCAGCACCAACGGACTTCCGCCTTCGGGAAGCCGCCTTCTTTGTCTGCTCCCCCTTCTCCACTTGGCCGGAGAAAAGGGACTTGTAATAGGCGGCAGTCCCGTCGCCCATCTCTGAAAAAGGAGAGAAACATCAGCGTAAGTCCGAGGAAAAAACAGCAAAGGAGTAGAAGATGACTCACTTTCGACAAGCTTTTCGAAAGAAATTTCCTCCTTAAGAAGCTTGACCAACCAGGAATCCTTCCCGGCGATGGCAGGAGCTGGCATCTTGAGGTCAGTCTCGTGCTCCTTTACCACCTTTAATTCCCGAAGGACCTCTTCGGTCATCAACTTCCAGTTGATTGGAAAAGGGTAAAGGGCGCGCGGAGCGACCTCGGGATCCCAGTCAGAGACAGCCCGAATGCGGGCGTCGAAATCCGCGAACACGGGAGCCAACTCTGGGGTCAGCAGCATCCTCGGATCAACAACGTCCACATCCAGTGTTCCCTGAGCCCATTTGGTCGGAACGTACGACCAGGCCTCGTCCATCTTCAGGAAGAAGAACTTCTGTTGCCACCCCCGCCTGTTGCCACCCCCGCCAGCTATCCTTAGTGGCGAAGGTGAACATGAATTTCTTGCTCCCGGATCCCCGAGGTAGCATGAAATAGAAGCCACCCTTCGGGACCACAGAGAGCTTGTAGTACTGCATAAAGATTATGAAATGGGGTTCTATCCCGAAGACGCCACACATGCAGAGGTAGGCGTTAAAATAGCAGAACGAGTTCGGGGGAAGCTGGTTCACAGCAATGCCATGAAATTTGCAGAACTCGCACACCATCTTCGGGTGAGGATACCGAAGACCGGCCTTCAGCTGGGCTCGGAAAATGGTAACCTCCTTACTATGGTTTCAAAAAGCATAATGGCTAGAACGAGGCAGCCTAGTAATGGCGTAAGAGGGAAGAAAGAATTTTTTCTTCCACCTCTCTAACTTTGCAGGGGTGGTGCAACAAGGATGGGCTAAAAGAGGCTGCCAGCTCTCAGGAATGGGCATTTTCGACATGAAAACGAGTTTGAAAACGGAAGAGAACAGTTTCCAGAGAAAAACTGAAAAGAACAGAGGGATCAAAACACACTGGAAAACAAAAACCCACCAAAAGATTTGCCAAAATCTGAGGACGCCGTCGTGAAAGTTGGCTGGAAAAAAGCTCTGATTAAGGTAGCTCCGCCACAGAAAGCAAGAAAGTGCAAGAACAGGGGCAAAGCAGAGAAAAGAGCAGAAGAAAAAGCAAAAGGAACTTATGATGGAATGGGCTATTTATAAGCCAGAGGTGGGTAACCGAAACATCGTCATAAGTACCCTTTGGAGGCGAACCGTCGCCGTAACTGCTCTCTGCACCTGAAAAGGCGTGCCCTCTGTAACCGACGTGACTCTCCTCCAATGGCAAAGCACCACGTGTCAACCGCTGCGCAAAAATGGGGGACACGTCCTCCAAACGTCCCTTGAAAACTGGGACACGTCTTCTGACATCCCTGGAAAACTGGGACGCGCCGCTCAGACTGACACGCTTGGCCAAACAGACCTGCAGAAACAAAGAGCAGGCCAACTCGAGGACGCCAAGAGACAGGCTATGGCCGAACAGCCCATGACCTTCGGGCAAGAGGTGTATCTTCGGCACAGGCTCCGCCTCGAAGACACCAAAGAACAGGCCAAGGCCGAAGAGCCCATGATCTTCGGGCAAAAGGCGCATCCTCGGAACAGGTTGAGCTTCCAAAGAGACTCCCATAAACAACCTCGGAAAGAGATGCAAAACCGAAGTCTTCACTTCGGCTTTCCAAAGGGGGGCATGTGATAGCCAAACACTATCGCCTCTATCTGGCCGAACTCCCTGCCACAAGAATGGCCAGAAGAAGCTGGCGCTACCCGAGAAAAGGTGTGATCATGCACCTCGGGAGATAGCCGAAGAGCTCCGAGCCCGGCACGCCAGGAAACCCGAGGACACTACTTGCCCCCCCAAGGTTGTGAACAGATCGCCTTCGGAAAAGCGGCACCAGACATAGCGAGCCGAACATGATATCCCCGAAGGCGGAACTCCCTGAAACTGGGAACCCCCGAACTGAGGGCTTGTTTCCCGAAGAGGCATTGTCCGTACCAAAGGACGACCTCACCCAGGGACCTCGGGAGTACGGCAGGAGCATTTATGGAAGCATTTAAGGAAGCCTCTGACACGTCCTTTCACAGACGTCACAAGCCGCCTCAAAAGGCGCTCTGACACACGGACGCCATCAGAATCACATCATGGCCCATCTCAGCACAAGGCTCAAGGCAACCTGCTACCAGCTATCTGTCCCCTACGCCCAGAAATTCAGGAAACATCCGACCGAACACGTGTCGCGATCTGAACGGGCTAGGCACTCCTATAAATACCAGGAAATAAATACTTGGCAGGAGGTTGGTTGGCAGAGATCTCACTCCCAGACTCTGAGAAAATCACCAGGCGAGACTCTTCAGCTCTTGTGTGCTATTTCCTCTGCCTTTTTCTTGGCCAACCACTGACTTGGGCGTCGGAGGCTCCCCCCCCCCCCCCCCCCCCCCCCCCGGAAACACATTCCGGGGGCCTCCTAACCCTTTGTTTCTGAGCTTTCAGGCACACTCCCTTGGGTGATCCATCCTCCAGGCGTTCTTCCTCCCAGAAGTTTCTCCACCAGTCACCATGACTATAAACGATGAGGCTCCACGCCATCACAACTGATCAAATTCTACTTGCTTTTGATCTTTTTGAGCCATACTGACATATTGTTGGTGGAAAACGTAAAGAAAGTTTGCCCATCACATGGATCTTCTCCTGGCTGGGGTCCTCCTATAATTCCTCTCTTGGTAATTTCTTTGTACTGCCGTCCACCATAGTTCAGCATTCCCTTCTAGCCTGAAGGTGGCTAGCAGTACTTTTTGAATGGATGTAACTTCCATTCTCTAAAAAATTTTCTCAACTTTCAAAACCCAGAACTCAGCCTCGTCTGGGTCATAACCACCTCTGAACATAAGAGGTTTTAATGCCAGGAATCCCTCTAGCTGGCGCTCCTTTAGTCCTCCTCTCCTAGATCTCTCTTTTCTAACTTCTAAGCCTCTAGGTCTGTCCCTAGATGACCTGCCTCTTGCTGTCGTCTCCTCAGTAGAAGGTTCAGTCCTTCCAGAGTATATATAAGCCTCCCGCTCTTCAATGTCTGGGCTTTCATCATCCTCTTCCTCTATCCTGGGTTCTTGTCTAACCTTTGACGTCAATCTCCTAGCCCTGAGATGTCTTCTTTCTTCATCTACTTCTTCCTCTTCTTGATTTCCTCCAGCTTTACTGAATTGATCATAATCCACTGGCACTTTGCCAGGCCTTCTTCTTCTCCTCCTTCCCTTTGTCTCTACTGGCTCTTAGTTCTCCTAGTGTTAGGCTTGGCCTCTAGCCAAGGCATGCATTCCCACAATCAGCCGAGCCACAGTGGCCTGTAGTGACTCCATCATTACCTCTATTCTATCTTGCCTGCCTCTGCTGGGTCCAAGTACTTGTAACCTGGCATTTGGCTCTTCAGCCGAATTATGTTCAATAGCATCTGCCTGTCTTTCAGGCATATCTACCTACATTCCATCTTCTTGATGGGCTATAGTGCCTTTTACTTGCCTTGGGGATTCTCTTTCCCTGCCTCTAGTTCTCATCTTGCACTTTACAATACAGCTATTCATATATAGTCATGATGCCCTTCCGCATCTTCATTGTCCAACATGATGATCCTAGAGTAGAAACTTTCGGTGAGGGGACGCCTGGATGATAAGCCTTATGTGGGAGAAGGACTACAAGAACTCAGAGAAGCAAGCATTAGGAGCTCCCCGGAGTGTTTCTCCAGGGGGGAATTGTCCGACGCCCAAGTCAGTGTCTGAAAAATTGAGAATAAGTAGAGAGTGGAGAGATTCTTCCTTGGAGTGGGGATCCCCTTACCTGGGGCGTTTCCCGAATATTTATAGGGAGGTGAACAGGAGAAGTTCGTTTGCCACAGCCTGCCCAGATCATGACACGTGTTCGGTCGGATGTGGTCTGTACTTTCGGGAGAGGGGGAGCCTCTAGCCGACCATAGGCCGCCTTGCCAGGAGTCTAGGTCATACAAGGGCAGCGTGTCGGGGCTGTACGAGTATGGTGTGTCAGAGCTTGTCCAAGGGCGGCATGTCGGGGGCTGTACGAGTACGGTGTGTCAGAGCGTGTCTGAGGATGGTGTGTCGGGGGCTGTACGAGTACGGTGTGTCAGAGACTCCTCAACCGTTCCATCGTATGCCCGCGTGGCCTTTTCGGGGGACCGAACTCCTTCGGGGTACAGAGCTCATTTGGGGAACTGAGCTCCTTTAGAGGGAGGTCCCTTGTTTGTACGAGGCACCTTCGGTTGGGCTCTCCCGAGGTCAAGCTTGGGTACCTGATGATGGCACTTTGTGAGCGCGCCCCGAAGGTGGCCTAGAGAGTATCCGAAGGTAGTTTTGGGCATGTGAGGTCGGCCCGAGGTCACCTTCGGGAAGGGCGGTGACTCCTTCTGACCGAAGTTGGTCCCATGGGTTTCCTGAGGGTAGTGCATATCCGGCTCGTCCGAGGGTGCTGCGGCCCTCTCTTTGCCGGGGTTTTGTCGTGTCTGCTTCGACCGGAGGTGGCACGCACATGTGAAGTCCTTCGGGGGCGATAGCCCTTCGGCTATCACATGCCCCCCCTCAGAAAATCGAAGACGTTCCTTCGGTTTGGGGAGTTTTGGGAGCCCTTCTTGTGGCAAGCGATGCTTGGTCTTGTTGCCATGATGGGCTTCCATCCGAAGTCTCCTTCTTCCCAGGAGGGAACTATGGCGAACTAAGGTGCCCTACCGAGGTAGTTCCCCTGGTGTTTGAGTGGTGTCCCTAGCTCTTCCGCCGAGGTCACTGTCTGAGGCGCGTACTTCCACTGACTTTTCTGTCAGTGAATCATTTCGTCTTCCCATATATATGGGCACGTTACTTCGGGTAGGGTTATGTAGGTCTGCCAGTTGTCAGGGTCGTGCCCTCATTTCCCGCATTGGCTTACACGTGGCTGCTGATGGGTGGCGAACGGTTACGTCGGTTACATCAATTGCGTCTCTTCGCCTTCGAGGAGCAATAATGACGACGTTTCGCCTGCCCCCTTCAGCCTATATAAACCCCTCTTGCCTCAGACCTTCACACTCTTTTCCTTTGCTTTCGTTTGCTCTAGAACTCTCTCTTGTCTTCTTTCTCCTTCCGGCGGCGGTTCTAGCGGCGGAGCGATTTCCGGCAACCCTTCATGACGGTGTCCAGGAATCCAGATTTCGGCAAAACTTTCGGTGGGTCTTTCTTTCCGAAGTTCTTCCTTCCTTCCGAAGTCGCTTGTTCCGTAGTTTTGTTTTTTCGGAGTCCTTCGGTTCTCTTTCTTTAGTTTTCCTGAGGTTACCTCTCTTCTCTTTGAGAAATGTCGAACCCTGCTCCACTGATGACCGTCCGTCCTATTCCCGAGAGCTTTCTCCCCCTTGAGTCTCATCCATGCTGCACTACTTCAGAGAAAATGACGAAGTGGGTAGCAAAATTCTATCTCCCTACTTACGCCATCCCGAGGTTACCTATCTCGGGCATGTATGGTTACATGGCCAGTTCTGGTGAGATCACCGTTTACCGAGCCCAGCTGAAGGCCGGTCTTCGGTATCACTCCCCTCCCCTCCCCCCCACCCCCCACCCCCCCGCGCGCGTGCGCGCGCGGATGGTGTGTGAGTTCTGCAAGTTTCACGGGATTGCTGTGAACCAGCTTCCTCCAAACTCTTACTCTTATTTCAATGCCTTTCTTTGCATGTGTGGGGTCTTTAACATAAGACCCCATTTTCTTTTCTTCATGCAATACTATAAACTCCACCCGGTCCCGAAGGGTGGCTTCTACTTCTTGCTTCCCCGAGGATCTGGGAGCAAGAAGTTCACTTTCACCTTCGGGACGAAGGATAGCTGGCGGGGGTGGCAGAAAAAGTTCTTCTTCCTGTCAATTCCCGAAAGATGGAGCTACATTCCGACCACCTGGGCTTCAGGGGTGTTAAAGACTGACGTGGTTGACCCTCGGAAGCTGCTGGCCTCGGGGTTGGCCGCGGAGTTTGACGAGTTCGATAGACGCATTCGGGCGGTTGTGGACTGGGACTCCGAGGTCCCTCCGCGCTCCTTATACCCCTTTCCCATTAAGTGGGACCTTATGTCCGAAGAGGTCCTTTGAGAACTGGGGGTAATCCACGAGCACAAGTTTGACTTGAACCTGCCCGTGCCTGTTCTCCCAGGGAAGAAGGCATGGTTGGTGATGCTTCTTCGGGCCGAGATCTCATACGAGGCTTTTGCCGAGAGTAAGTTATCTCCCAGGTTTTGCTACCTGTATTCCTTTTGGACTTACACTGATGTTTTTTCCTTTTGCAGAGATGGGCGATCAATCTGCGGAATTCTATAAGTCCCTTTTTCTTGGTCAGGCCAAGAAGGGGGAGCAGACGCGGAGGAAGGCATCTGCGAAGAGGAAGAAGACTACCGGGGGGCCATCCAAGGTGAGGAAAGCCAAGGCAGACGTCCTTCCCCCTCCTTCCGAAGACATTGTTGAAGTATAGGATCAGTTGCCTGCCCAATCTCCCGCCCACGCCGATCCACCTTCGGATCCTGCCATCCTCGAGACAGCTTTGAGTCTGGATGCTGCAACTGAGACTTCGGTCGAAGGTACTTCGGCTCAAGAGCTCGAGGAGAGTAGGAGAAGGAAGGGCAAAAACATTCTCGGTGAAGTCCGTGAAGTGGACGAGGCCGAGGATGCCGTAACCGAGGTTCCACCAGGTTCGTTCCTTAGCCGTTTCTCTATGAATCTTGGTGTTTTTGGTATCTACGATCTTATAGATGAATGGCTAAGGGATGACGTACTAATGGAACTTCGGCATGATCTTGCAGAGGAGGTGACACCAGCTCCTTGGGTGGAGGCTCATGCCCGGAAGAGGGCCCTTCGGGATAGCCATATCCCGAAGGACAAGGTACCTAGGGAGCCCTTCTGGTCTTTCACGGAGGACATGAATTTGTTCTCCGAGGACAGCCAGTTGATGGCTCCCCAGATGGCGAAGGGTGTGCTGACGAACGCCACCTTTCAGTCGCTCATCGCCGAATGCCCGAACGAGGAGATCCTCGCGGCGAGGATGAGCGAACACGCCGCCCAGGTAGATTTCTTCTTTCCTTCTTTGGGGACTTAGAAAAATTTTCTTCTGAGTTTTCGTTGCCTTTTGACCCTTACTCAGGGCTTTCTTTTCTGCAGCTCCTGGCGTACAGCGGATATTTCCGAGCTTGGGCGGCAAAGCAGACTGAGGCTCGTTCTCGGTCCGAGAATTCTCTGAGGAGGGCGAAGGAATTTTGTGCCAAATACGTCCTCAAGTATGGTGAACTGAATAAAATCGCCAAGGAGGACGTGGAGAATCTTCGGGCCGAGCTTCGGGAGAGCAAGAAGGAGCTCCTTCTTGACTTTTCGGCCAAGGTTGAGGACCTCGGCGCAAAGTACGCCGTTCTCTCTTCGGAGAACGAGGCCCTTCGGAAGGAAAAGGCAGATGATGCTGAAAACCTTACGAAGGCACTTGCTTTGAACGCCGATCTCCAAGCCGAGGTCGATTTGTTGAAGAAGGAGGCCAAGAAGAAGAAGAAGAAGAAGCTCGAGAGGGAGGTTGCTGAGCTCACCTCCGAACTGGCGACTCTGAGTGCCGAGAAGGACCAGTCTGACCAGATGACAAAGGTATCTTTCCAAGATGGTTTCTGTCTGGCCCGTCATCAAGTCCTTTCTCGGCACCCCGAACTCGACCTCTCCTTCCTGGCCGCTTTGGATTTCCCCAAGGAGCCCAGGTGGACGTGGTCGAAGTTGGAGTACCTCAACCTCCCTCCTGTTGTGCCCGCGCCTCCAGATGCTCCCATCCAAGAGAAAGACGCCAACGCCGAGGAGGTGCCGGATGCTCAGGCTCAGCCATAGGCTTTTTCTTCTTTCTTTTTCTTGTAACCTGCTCCTTTGTCCTTTTGCTCAGAGCTATGAATGAAAGATTCTTTCAAAAATTTAGCTAAGTTCCCGTTCTTTTCTTTGGTCATCACTCTTCGAAAGTTTGTATGTTTTTATGTACGCGTCTTCGACAAACATCCACGTTCGAAATCATGCCTTCGGGAAGCCTTGTACCGTTCTGCCCTTAGCAAAATTTTTCCAGTATGTGGAGCATTTTCACTTTTCTGAAATGTATTCCGCCGAGTCTTGGGCTTTGCTAGGGAACTAGCACTTTCAGGAAGAATTTTTAAAAGTCAATACGCTAGGAGCCCACTCCATCAACGTGACCATGTTTGGTTTATAAACCATATTCGGTTGACACGTATGCTTTTATTTACTGGCGATTTCGGAGAGGAGTAATCACAAGCTTTTCTTCAGAAAAAATGTCTAAGTGTAGAATTTTTTCAAAGAATCTGAATGCCAAGTGTTTCTCAACTCTACTCCTTCGGCGTCGCCTAATTTGTAGACCCCTGGGCGGATTTCATCGAGGATCAGATAAGGTCCATCCCAGTTTGTCCGAAGTACCCCATCTGATGGCCTTCGCGGCTCGAATTCGGCCCTTCGGAGGATGAGGTCCCCCTTCTTGATTCCTTTTTTCTTCACATGCAAGTTAGTAGCATCAGCTACTCTTTGTTGAAAAGCCTTCCTCCTGAGCTCGGCCATTTCTCGGTGTTCTTCGGCGAGGTCTAATTTTGCCCTCAAGCCAAGGTTGTTTCCTCCTTCGTCAAACACCTGTATTCTTACTGAAGGTTGTATGACCTCAATGGGAATAATGGCTTCTGTACCGAACACGAGCAAGAAAGGAGTTTCTCCTGTGGCCCTTCGGGGAGTTGTGCGGTAGCTCCATAGTACACTTGGGAGTTCCCCTGGCCATTTCCCCTTTGCCTCTTTTAGCCTTTTCTTCAGGCCATCTTTTATTGTCCTATTGGACACCTTGACTTGCCCATTACTTTGAGGATGGGCTACTGGGGTGAAGTGTAGTTTTATGCTGAGGTTGGTCATGAATTCTCAGAACCCTTTGTTAGTAAACTAGGTACCATTGTCGGCCACTATTACCCTTGGTATGCCAAATCGGCATATGATGTTCTTCCAAATGAACTTCTAGGTGTCCTTCACCGAGATCGATGCTAAAGGCTCTGCTTCGATCCACTTACTGAAGTAGTCTACTGCAACTATGCAGAACTTCACCTCACCAGGGGCGCTTGGGAGAGGTCCGATGAGGTCAATACCCCAGACGGTGAAGGGGCAAGGGTAATTTGCCGAGGTTATCTTATCTGAGGGTAACCTCTGGATGTTGATGTGTCTTTGGCAATTATTACATTTTCGAACAAATTGTCTTGCATCCCTTTTTAGGGTAGGCCAAAAGTAACCTTGGCGAAGTAGTACTCCGGCAAGGGCGTCTGTTCCTATGTGGGAACCACAGGCCCCCTCATGAACTTCTTTGAGGATTGTTTTGACATCCTCTTCACTTATGCACCTCTACAAGGGACTTGCATACCCTTGTTTGTATAGTTCTTCCCCGATGAGGAAGTATCTCCCAGAGCGCTTTCACACTTTTGCGGCCTCAGCAGGGTCTTCGGGGAGTGCCGAAGTTGCAAGGTATTTCTTGATGGAATCTTGCCATCCTTCTCCCGAGGTTGCTACGCACATTAACTCTGTGCTGGGTTGTCCGAGCATCTCGCTGGGTTCCTTGGACTTGGCCAAGGTATCAGCTTGAGCATTATCTCTACGAGGCACATTTTCTATTTGTACCGAGTCAAACTCTTTAATGAGTTTCTTGACGAGGTCATGATATTTTGCCAAGGTTGGATCCTTTGCAGCGTAATCTCCTTTCATTTGCCGGACTACTAGCTGTGAGTCGCTGTGGGCCTTAAGGTTTTTTACACCAACTTTTCTGGCCAGTTTTAGTCCTGCTATGAGGGCCTCATATGAGGCGATGTTACTGGTGACATCAAAACTGAATTTGATGGCTTTGGTGGCTTCCATACCTTCGGGCCCCCAAAGAACCACTCCAGCGCCTTGGTGTTTGGCGCCCGAGGCTCCATCGACAAAGAGTTTCCACTCTGGTTCAATCCTTATCAGATCTTCCGAGGTAGCTTTAGCATCCTCAATTTTTCAAATTTCGGCGATGAAATCTACCAATGCTTGGGCTTTTATTGCCCTTCTTCGCTCGTAAGTTGTCACACCTCACACAGGCCCTGGCCTGTGAGTCCCCAACCTGTCCCACAAGCCCAACTAAGGACTGGACCTCTAGCCCTCGGCCTAACCAACAAATCTAACCTTAAGTCTTATTTTCTTAAGGTGATGGGCCTGGGAGGTGGCCCAGGTGGCTTTTAAACCAATCCAGTAATTACTTGCAGCGTATGTAAGGCCCAAACCACTTTCTTGCATGACAAGCAAGGCATCAAATAATGCAACTTTCAGTACATACTTGGTGTGCAATCAAGTGTGCTACCTATATGGCAACCAAGAAGCCCACAATGTTGGTTTAAGTTTTGAAAACCACAAGGTATAATGCATGCAGCTCTCGGCCAACAATCACACATACAAAGGTGCACCTCAAATCTTGTAAGGTCAAAGCCAACAATATCATACAAGTGCCAAACCTTGGCCCATAATTCTCATAGCACAAAACCATACACATAACCATCCATACTCATACATAACTTGGCACACAAGGTTCTCAAAATAACATCACCATCTAGGTATCCAAGACTACAAAATATACACAACCAAAAGTGTAGTCTACCTAGCCAATAACATGGCCACAGTGCCAAGCATCCATAAGTTGTTCATGCCAAGTTATATACAGACCGAGACCCAAATCCTAGTGCTCAAACATCACCTTAAGGATCCCATACAAAAGCACACACTGCAACACCAAGCCCACAGCCATGTTCATGGTCATAAAGGTGAAAAGCAAAACCAGAGCTAAAGTCCAGATATCCATGCTCTCCTAGACAGTTCCCACTCTACAGCCTGCAAGCTTAAACCATAAGTCTCGGCCAACTCACAATAAAACTTGCAAATAATACTAAAGTGTCAAGCCAAGCACACATTGGCACATACCTTAGTAACAAAGCAAATAACACTAAGTGCACACACAAGGCAGCTTAGCACTACTCAGGCTGAATATCCTTGCCTGAAAAGTAAATGGAGAATGGGTAGTGAGTTTAACTCAGTAGGATTCACTTCATTATACCCAACTCTTAAAGAGTTTATTTAGTTAAGCCGAGTGAACACTCAAGGCTTAACCTCCAATTAATTTGCTCAACCTGCAAAATAAACACAAAGACAAGAAAAGCAAGTATAACCATATACAGATAACCATAAAGGGGGTTAGCATGCACAAGAAATCACCAAAGCACACAAGTACTCACACACACTTCACATTGTTGCTCTCGGCCATATAAGCCATACATGTACCCGTGTGCAATCCTTGCACATAACCTTACCAATATCATTCCATATGGAGCTCCCAAAATGCCAAGTAAATAGGCCACATTCACTTGCATTTTTAGTACATGTACTATAGTCAATTAGCTAATCAACATTGCAACCACATATAACCAATAAGCCCATCAAGCAACTAAGATCACATGGCAGATTTTTAACCATCACTTAGCCACCTTAACACTTGAACCATGGCATACATTACCAAGCGTACTCAAGTGCAGTGAACCCTACCTCAAGCTCTCGGTCTCCAATAAAACTTCAAGTGTCCAAGTGCCCTTCAATCACAATGCCTACCATAATAAGGCATAATCATTAACAACATAACCCATGGGTCAAATACCATGATTTCAATGAAGGACACTATCAACTAACACTTGGAAGCTCTCGGCCATATGGCCTAAAATGCCCAAACATGAGCTGCCCATCAATCTCACACACCATAATCCACTATAAGCACCAATAAACATAAACCATGGCATTTATGCCAAGTAACCAAGTGGAATGTACCTTTTCACTCTAATTCATGCTTTCGGCCAAAGCACATTTTTTCACGTAGTTGTAGTACTCAACATAGCAATTCACTAAATGAGTATCCAACAACTAGTGAACTCATTCATGGCACAATTACCATGCAAAATAGGCAACATTACAAGTAAACACCAATTCCACCCTTTCGGCCATAGTACCCATTCCACATACACATGTTCTTCATTCAATCCAACCCAACACATAATTACCAATGCATCATTAGGCATGGTTCATGGCGTCAATGCCATGTAAACAAAGGGGGGACATGAGTTACCTCCAAACTCACTTTCGACCAAAGTACCAACTTGCACAATCTTGGTGTTCTTCGTCCACACAACCTATCACAATGTTAAATGATCATCAACAAGCATCACACATGGATTAATTTCCATGAATTCCAAGAAGAACATCAAGAACATATATTCCCCACATTCGGCCATAGCTAAGTTTTCCACCAAGCATTTCAATTTCTTTAATCTCCAAGCTTAACAACAAATGAGCATTCAAAATCCTTGTTCATGGAAGGAAATACCATGGATTCAAGGAAATACCAAGGTTACCTCAAGAACCCTAGCTCAATTTGCTCGGTCCATCACCAATTCTTCATGAACAAAGCTTGATTCCAAGCAAGCACAAGCCGAATCCACTTCTCCAAGCTTGAATCTGTCCAAAAGCTCAAGAACTTTGGATTTAGAAGCAATATTGGGAAGGAACTCCCAAGGATGCTCTCGGTTTAGCAAGGACAAGTGAAGCCCGAAATGAAACAATGACTTAACTTGTTTCGGCCGAACACATATGCCTTTAGTTAGCCAAAATGTTCACTTAAGTCCACCCATGGCTCAAATTGCCAAGCAAATAAAGAACACAAGTACCCATATGTCATAAGCACCCATGCATAACCGGCCATGTAACCAACATAAGGACTAGTTAGTTTAACTAGTAACTAGTGAATAGTGCACTAGTGGTAGACAAGGATTTGACTAGTAATCATTTTTGTCTCCCACAAATGGTCTAGTCTTGCACTAGCCATTATAGAATTTTGCATGGCCAACATTGCCATCTTTAAACTTGTGGTTTCACTTGTACCACTTAAATTAGTGCACAGTTTGGTCCCCTTTCTCAATTTTCTGTCAGCTTTCCCAATGTACATTTCCCATGTGCAATCAAGTCCTGAAAGTTTCTAGTTTTGCACATAGGTCACTGTGCCAGTCTCCATGACTCCCCTTTCTTCCTTTTCTGTTCCCTCTCACTTTTTCTTGGTTCTCCTTGGCCTAAGCCAAGCACAAAGGAGGTGCCTAACATAAGTGATGTCATATTCTCTGAGCTCGATACACCATTTTGACAGCCTTCCTGAATGCTCTACCTTATTCATTATGTCACATAAAGGTAGGTTACTTCGGACAATGATGAGGTGTCCTTGAAAGTAGGGCTGTAGCCTCCTACCTGCGAACACTAAGGCATAAATGGCTTTTTGGAGCAATGGGTACCTGACCTCGGCGTCGTGCATGGACTTGCTTACATAATATACTGGCCACTGCCTCCCACCCTCTTCTTTCACTTGGACTGAACTCACAACTTTTTCAGTGATGACAAGGTAGAGGATGAGAGGCTCTCCTTCCTGAGGTTACCGAAGTGTTGGTAGACGGGATAGGTAGCTTTCAAGCTCATCCCAAGCTTTCTGACATTCTGGGTTCCAAGGGTGCGCCTCGGTTCCGGAGTTGCCTTTCCTTTTGGCTGCTTTGGTACGCACCTTGAAGAATGGTTGACATCGGTCACCGTACATGGAAATGAATCTGCTCAGGGAAGTGATTCTTTCGGTAAGCCTTTGTATATGTTTAGTGGTTATAGGTGTTCAGAAACCTAACAAGGCTTTGACCTTTTCGGGGTTGACGTCTATTCCCCTTTCTGACACCATGAACCCGATAAACTTACCTGCGCTTAATCCAAACTCCCGAAGTCAATTGAAGGATTCGTCTAAGTCCAAGATATGATTACTAGGCATTCTGCTCTTAACTATCATATCATCGACATATGCTTCCATGTTCCTCCTGATTTGGGAGTCAAACACTTTATTCATCCACCTCTGATAAGTAGCCCCTGTGTTCTTAAGGCCGAAGGGCATTCTGACATAGTAGTAGGTACCAACTTCGGTGATGAAGGCGGTTTTTTCTTCATCTTCAGGGTTTATCCAAATTTGATGATACCCGCTGAGGGCATTGAGGAAACTGAGAAGGCCGTATTCAGCGATTGAATCCACCAATTGGTCTATGGCAAGCAAAGGGTAGGAGTCCTTTGGATAGGCATCATTCATGTTCTGAAAATTGATGCACATTCGGAGCTTTTCACTCCCTTTTTTATGGTGATAACCACGTTGCTGAGCCATTCGGGGTATTTAACGTCTCTTATTACCCCTGCCTCAATCAAGCGCTTAGCCTCAGCTTTAACGAAGGAGTTCTTATGAGCCGATAGGTTCCATTTTTTCTACCGAACCAGCCATGCGTCAGGGCGTACTTTGAGACTATGGTGGATTATGCTCAGGTCGACCCCAGGCATGTCTTTCAGAGAGTAGGCAAATAGATCTTTGTTCATTAATAAGAAAGATACAAGGCTATCTTTGTCACCCTTGGCCAATTTTTTCCCCACTCGGGTGTTTCGGCCGGGGACCAGCTCTACATCTTCTGTTTCTACTTTTTCCAACTCTTCTATTCCCTCATTTGCTGTCTCTTCACCTGTCATGACGGCTCTTTCAGTAGTCGAAGTCTCTGCTTGGACCTTCACCGGGCTTTGTCTAGCCTTGGTGAAGACCCTCCTGACTTCGGCTTGGTCAATGAAGATCTCTGCATCTCCTTCTTTAGTTGCGAAGGTGACTGTTAAGTACTTTACATCCGGGCAGATGTGGAGATTGCCTTGAGTTTGCCTTCCAAGGATGGCGTTGTATGATGAGGGAACATCAATGACAATGAATCTCCTTATAATTGAGGTGAACAGTTCCTCCTGACTCTGAGGTGAGGTCCCTTTCAGCATTAGGGGCAGATTGATGTATACGAGGGCTGGGAGCTCGGATGGCCTAACCCCAAAGTTAGGGGAATTGACTGTGTTGAGGTCACCTTTTGAAATGCCTAAGTTAGGAAATAGGTGGGAGAAGATGACATCGGTGTTGGAGCCGTCATCCAGAAGTACTCTTTTGACGTTCCAACTCCTTATCGTACCCATGACAAGGAATGGGTCATAGTGGGGGATCTTCACAGTGGACCCGTCTTTTCGAACAAGCCTATTTGGCGAGTTCCCATACTCCGTTACGGAGATTTCTCTTATTTTTCTTTTCCTCTCAGCTGAGGGTATCCCTAAAGTGATGGTTTGGATGACCCCTGCTGTAGTGGCAGATTCTTTTGAGGACTTCGATCTTAACGTCTGCCCGAATCATAGTCCTCCTCATCCCCCTTCTTTGTTCTTCCTTTCTCCCTTTCAGAGAAGGCATCCGCAAGTACCGGCGAAGTTGGCCCTGCTTTATCAGAGACTCAATGTACTTCCTTAGCTGGAAGTAGTCTTCAGTGTCATGGCCATGATCTCCATGGAATTGGCAGAACTTCTTCATGTTCTTCTTGTTTTCCGAAGTCATGGCCTTTGGCCTTGGAACTGTAGTCCCTTGCCTTTCTAAGGCCATGAGAATGCTGGCCCTCATTGTGTTCAGGGGAGGGAATGTCATTGGCCTTTTACCCCTTTATTTTTGGGGCCTTCCTCTAACCTCATGACAAAGGCTGGTGGCTTGGTCCTTCGGGCTGAGGGTGTTCCACCTTTGGTCCCCCTATTCTGAGTTCTTCGGCCATCATGTGTTGTTCGGCCCTTCGGTAGAACTCCCCGAGAGTGTTTGGGGGGTCCTTGGAGAACTCATAAAAGAGCTGGGAGTCTCTCTGAAGTCCCCTTATCCTTGTGAAGATGCGAATCTCAGGCCGAAAGTCGGGCATGCTTAGTGCTTCTCGGTTGAACCTTTCGACATAGTCGCAAATGGTTTCCCCACTTCGCTGTGCTATGTCGAACATCTGCACTAGCATCTTGGCCATTGGCTTGCTGCCAATGAACTATTGGGTGAAGGCAGTGGATAGCTATGTGTTGGATTTCAAGGGTGAATGGGACCTACACTTGCCATTGGTGGAATTCTCATATAATAATAGTTATTAGAGCACCATTGGCATGACACCTTATGAAACATTATATGGAAGAACATGCATGACACCTTATTGTTGGGTGGAAGCCTTAGATAGGCTAGAGTTGGGTCCTAAAATTATTGAGAAAACTACTGCCAAGATCAAGAAGATTCAAGAAAGATTAAAGGCAGGCAATGAAAGAACTGTAGCCTATGTTAATAAAGGAAAGAGAGACTCAGAGTTCGAGGTTGGTGACAATGTTTCGCTGCAAGTTGTACCAACTAAAGGCATTATCAGATTTGACAAAAGATCCAAGTTAGTGATGGGTTTCGGGAGCCAAACAGCGTATCGGAATTTAACTGAAACCCTGCAGGATCCAAGTGAAACGGGGTAAACCAGGTGTTCAAAAATTTTCATACCTAATTTTTGGTTGAGATCTCTCACTCAACTGTAGAGTCAAATCATAAAACCTGAACAGTTGATGTGTTTAGGCTCTCTATGGTATCCACATGAGCCTCTCAGGATCACCACGCTTCCACCACGTCCCGGCAGATGCGTTTCTCTTGCGCTCGCAATGCTAGCTTGTGTCCTCTAAGGAATTGCAAGAGAAGAGTACGGCTGTCCTTTTTGGCAGGCTAGGGCAAGGAGACCTGCGAATTTCACACTAGAAGTTGTATTTATAGTGAGACTCAACTTCCAGGCCTAATAGGTTTCAAAGCCCTAATCCAATTAGGCTTTAATTTCGGGCTTAATAGTGGCTCAACTATTGGACCCATTGTTAATACAAAATTATTGTGAAACCATAACCCAAATTATTAGCCCATGCACTCTAATGATCCAAATAGCTCTATGTGTGTGACCCAATAGGCTCTTACCACGTTGGCAATGATCATAAATCACATTTATGATCATAAGCAATGAGCGGTGTCTAGCAACACATCATTGCTATCCAATTGACAAGATTATCGATGATTCGACTAAACCTTTATGATCATCACCGATATATGCCATTGTCCCTTCGTCCAAGATATTAAGACTAAGCACGAGACATGGAAAGTGTCACTCTCGTATAGCCCAATCTTTGGTTTCTTGATTACTGAGTAGACCAACTTATACTGATGACATTGATATTGTATATCAACTCATCCGAGCATGGCCATTCATTTTTCAAAGTCTGACTCTATCAAGGGGCCCGAAGATATCACTCCCGTTACATAGGAGGGACAAATGCCATCTTCATCATACAATTCCCTCCGCATGATATGTGACATACCCAATGACCTCCTTCAAGTTCACTCAGTTACGAGCAACAAAGGAAAGTGTCAAAGTATGTGACTCACATGTAGGGAACCTTGATGATCTTAGGTCAAAGGACTACATATACCATAATCACTATGAGAATCACTTATGACACTCATATAACGATCCATGTAGTGTTCTCATGGTGGGTTGGTCCAGTACACAAGTTCTCCAACTTGTACCCATATGTAGACTACATATCTCATATTAGTCTCCACATATGCTAGTCGTTATGTATTATTGCAACCCGCTCCACAATAATACTAGACCAAGGACGTTTAAGAATATAATTATTTTAGGGTTACAATTATGTTTGTTAAGTTACGCAGAAACAAAACAACAAACATAATTGCTGGATTAATGCCTTAATAAAATATCATGACTCAATGTGCAAAATTACAATCATCTCATGATTGGCTTTTGGGTACAACACTAACAGTTAGCTCCAAGATATATAGGTCCTTATGAGATGTTAGTCTTAGTTGGCAAGGTAGCATACAGGTTAGCTCTACCGCCAAGCATGTCAAGTGTTCATAATGTATTCTACATTAGCATACTTAAGAAGTGTGTATTGGACACAAAGCATGCTATTGCAGTGGAAGACATACAGTTAGGACCTAACCTAACATATGAAGTGAAACCTATAGCTATCTTAGCGAAGGATACTAGAAAGTTAAGGAACAACCTTATTCCCATGGTTAAACTTTGGTGGTCACACCACTTTGAAAGAGAAGCAACCTGGGAAACTAAGAAAGAACTTATGGAAAGGTATCTTACAGAATACTCGAAGCTAAAGGACATTTTGGAGGACCAAAATTTTGAACGGGGGGAGTGATGCCTATTGGCATCTTCGTTGTACGACATGGTAAGCCTGGAATGGACTTCCAGTGTAGAGGGCATCTAGAGGGGAGACTTCCAGGGAGAGATTGCCTAAAACAATCAAAGAAGAAGGGTTCGGAGGTACCCGAAGCATTTTTCCGGGGGAGGAGCCTCCGACGCCCAAGTCGATTTTTGGTGAAATGAAGAATGGTGAGTAGAGAGTGAAGAAGATATGTTTCTCTTGAGAGTTCCATGCATCCCCATACTAAGGTCGTTTCCCAAGTATTTATAGGAGGGTTTTAGGGACATCCGTTTGACATAGCTCGCTTAGATCATGACACGTCTTCGATCAGATGCGGTCCGTACCTTCGGTAATGGGGACCTCTAGCTGGCCATAGGCCATCTTGGCTAGAAGTCAAGGCCGTGGAAGGTCAACGTGTCAGGACGTGTGTGAGGGCAGCTTGTTAGGACATGTGCGAGGGCTGCATGTTAAAGGTTCATTAACCATTTTTGTCGTATTCTCGAGATTCCTTCAGTGAAAGAGACCTATTTGGGATAGGAGGGCTTTTTGCCGAGGTTGCTCTAGTTATTCGTGAGTCCCCTCGGCACAGATGATCCCATTCGGAGGTGTTTTCCCCTGCCGAAGACGGTGATTCAACCTCTCCAGAAGTTGGTCAGGTCATCTTACCGAGGGTGGTAATGCACCATAATCCCGAGGTCAGTATTGCCATTCCTCGAGGGTGACGGTGGATCACCAAGGTCAGGGAGTCAGGGTGCCGGACCCTGTTTTCCCAAGGTTGTTGCTCACATTCTTTGAGGGTGGCTGTTAGGACCATCCCTTAGTACTTGGCTTAGGCCAAGAATTTAAAAAAACCCCAATTTAAAACACGAGGGACTTGTCTGAAAATAAGGATAAGGGTGTAAATGAAAACCTGAGAAAGTTTGGGTTTTAAGCATGCATGGGAAAATTAGACCATGATGTTTTTGGCATGAAATAAAGTTGGAGGGCTACAATGTACACTTGTATTGGTGATGCAAATGAAACAATGAAACATTTAAGGGTGAATTCGGCCATGCAAATAAGTACAAGGGTAAAGGTGGAATTAGACCAAATCTTGTTTGACCTTAAATGGCCGGATATTATGATGTCTTCGACCAAAGGTTTTATACCAATATTATAAGGTTAATTAAAATGGTAAAATGCTGAAATTGAGCATGGGTTAATTACCATTTTAGGCCATGTTAATGAAAGCTTGGCAATTTGAGCCATGAATTGAGATTTGGGCTGAAATAATCCTATATTCTAGTGACTAAAGTGTAACTATGGAGTCTTGAAGGGTGAAACACACCACGCAAATAAATATGGGACTAAATGGAGCATTAATCCATTTATTTGGACATGTGTCCATAACCGGCTGCCATATTTCCATTAAACCATTAAAACAAATATATACGGCTTGCCTTCATTTTAAGTTGTATTAAGTGTTGTTGGCCAAGAACTAAAAGAATCAAAGAAAGCTTGCTTTGTTCTTGAAGCCTTCATGAACGATGGCTTCCGTTTGATGCAAAGCAAAGTGGAAATAGAAGCTTGATCACAAAACCACACTTGGAATCCTTGAATTAGAAGGTTGGCAACCTTGAATGTCAAGTTTAGAGCTTGGAATTTGAAGAACAAGTCTTGGCCGAGAGCTTTCAAGCTTAATTTAGCGGTATAGCTTCATAAATTCAGTTGTGTTCTTGGTAAATTTCCATGATCAAGTGATTATGATTGCTAATTGAAGGCTTTGTTGTGTTAGGCAACATAATTCAATTTCGGCCTTAGTTACTCAAGCAACCGAGAGCTCAAGCTTTGATTTTGAGGTAGGGTTTTCACATTTACTTGTATTCTCGGTACATTTCCATGAACAAGTAATAATGGCAGCTAAGTGATGGTTATATGATGCTATACGATCTTAGCTTGCTAGATGGGCATATTGAGGAGATTCGGTTATGTGTTAATTGGCTAGCTAGTCAAGGTAATGGCATGTGTTAGAATTCCTAGTGAGGGAGGCCAACTTGCTAGTGAATTTGGAGCTCTAGTGGAATGGGAGTAAAGTTGTGAAGAAGGAAGTGCAAAAAATGCACATGGACACATGCTAGTAAATATGATCGAATGTATCTTGTGGTGTGTGTGTTGAGTTCTGTGTGCTTGGTTGATTTGTTTGTGCATGCTGACCCATATATTGATGGTTTGTGATGATTATATTTCTTGGTCTCTTTATGTTTCCCTTGTTTTCATGTCTTTCTTGCAGGACAAGTAAGCTTGTGGAGGTTAAGTCATGGACTTAACTAAAGAGACCTTACATGGTCATTTGTGAATCCCTACTAAGTAATTGTTACTCACTGCCCATACATTTTTATTTTAGGAAAGGATATACAGCTTGAGTAGTTTGCTTGAGTTGCTAGTTGTGTGCTAGTTAGTACACCTATTGCTTGAGGTATGT